>JAULJZ010153828.1:0-20943 GCA_032270985.1 Heliamphora pulchella
TAGCCTCCTAGGAAGAGGGGAATGCTGGGGGGGGGGGGGGAGAACATGGGAAAGCTGATGATGTAGAGAGAAAAAATGTAGGGTCACTTACTGGAGATCTCAGAAGGGAGTCTATCACAAGCCTTTGAAAATCAATTTACAAGAGATAATGAATTAGATTGGATAGAAGGGATAATCAATTTACTAAGTTGTTCTGTTGAGCAACTTGTTCTGGCTTGCTTCCTATGTTGCGTCTGTAACTGTTATGTTTCTTGACAAAAGTTTATTCCTGAAGAGCACTAGGTTAGAAACATCCATTCATAACATTCTCGGGGTGGAATACATCTTTCATTTTTCCCAGCACATTCAATTGCTTGTTCCCATTGTTTGCATATGTCTAATGGACTTAGATTTCCCAATTTTTGTGATGAATCAGGTACAAGTTGTAGCATATTGATGTAAGAAAGGTGAAAAACAGTGTCTTTTACTGGTTTCTGATTAATATTTTCTCTTGTTACCAGGCTTCTAACCCCTCTTGGTACTGCTCTTTTTCCTTCATTGGAGATGGAATCACAGAAAACAGTTACGAGTCAAATTGGAACTCCTAAAGCTCGCCCTACTGCACTAAAATCTAGAGTAAGAGTAGTATTATTTAATACCATATTGAGTTCAAAAGCAATACAAAATGAGCAATAGAAAGTTCCAGCCTAAAGCTAGGAAAAAGGAAAGAATGGGAAATGCATTCGCCCACAGCAACGAGGAATACTAGCACTAAACAAACAATACAAGTATTGAAAGGCAAAACAATTGTGGCAAAAAGCTAAGAAAAAATGAAAAACAAACAATAGTTTTCATAATAGCACTAAACCGTCTACAAGTCAAAAGAGGAATACATGTCAATAATCTATATCAGGATCCACATCAAGATCAGATTATAAAATGAATAGATCAGAGATTGGCAAAAAGAAATGAGGCTGCCGTAAAGACCTTGACCACTGAGGCAAGCCATACCTCTTATTTATTAGATTTAAAAAGACTGGAGGAATCAAAATATTCATATTCATATAGAAATCAAATAATCCAAAAAGCATAAAAAATCAACTCCTCTTCAACAACATATTCATATTCATATAGAAATCAAAGAATCCAAAAGGCATAAAAAATCAACAACTTTTCAACAACATATTCATATAGAAATCAAAAGCATAAGAAAGGCTAGCAACTCTTCAACAACATAAAAAGCCAGCTATTGCCTCATCTGAATGTTTTCTTTCTCAAATGGCTAATTGTAGAAAGTATAAGCTTTCTATGTCACATATTATATACTGTGGTTGAAATGACAAAAATAAATTAATAGGAAAAATTATGCCAATGGTCCCTATCGAAGTTTAAGGGAAAAAATAGTTGAGCTCAATCTTGATTATATAACAAAAATCACCGCCAATAAAGTTCAATCTGCTACCAAACAAGAGCTGAGCTCCAATGCATTATCCAGAACACTTGAATCATGCATAGTGTAAACAATGAGAACCACCTTCAAAGAGATGTTCAAATTACGAAAGGAAGAAGGAAAATGTAACACCATAAAATATAAAAAACATATGAAGCTTCGTTTGATGACTATTTTTAGTTCACTCTGTCGGTGCACCCATACAAATTATGTTTACATAAAAAGGATTATTATACAAATGGCTATTTTAGAATTTGTAGGTTGTAGCCTAACATTTGTATTGTCTATTCTTGCCAATGCTACATACAAAATCAACAAAAATTTCATTGTCACTAAAAACAGAGAAATTACCCTCATGAATGAATGGATACCAAGAATGAGTATCCATTTCATTGTTACTCAAGAATGATCTCATCCAACCTTAGTACCATAAAGGTCAACATATAGTACATCAGATAATTGACTTGTTTAAGTTATCAATTACTTTGATATGTTGAACAATTTGCATTTGAAAACTTCAAATTATACAAAACGAGTACTGCAGAGCACTATAAATTATAAAATTTACGGAATACTTCAAAACCAAAAAATTACATCATCAAGTCATGACATTAGAATTTTCATTCTCTATGCATGTTCAATCAACATGGATACAAATAATAAGAAACAACACAAGATGGAGTTTAGATCAACCATTTTGAGCATTTGAACATTATCATCACAATCATATACGGATATTACTAGGCAAACACTGCAACTACATCTTGTAGTTCTATTCTATGCAACATCAGTAAGCTATAGCAAAAAATAATAACAAAATTAATTTGCAACTTGACAGAATTGAGAGTAGTGAACAGAAATGGACTTCAAAAATTAAGAAAAAAAATATTAAACGTAAATGCATGACTTGAGTTCACTAATCACCTAATCTCCCAACCTAATTTAGCGATTTAAGATCGTCACTAGCAACACGAGTTCGCCACCTTATCTTTGAACATTTTCATGTCTTACTTCATTGCCATTACCAGTCTTTTCTCATAGTTTATGTGCAAAATTGAAGTCTAAAAAATGGGGAAAATACACTAGTCTTGTGAATATATCAAGTCAGACTAGCTATCTTAATTGAATATAGTAGTATTGTGATCTTTATAACAAAATAGAGTGTTTTACTTGCTACAAACGTAGTTGTATCATCTAATTTCTACAAAACAGGGAGAAAATTTTAAAAGGGACAGTTTTTTTAAAGAAGTATATATTGTCTGTTATATATACACACACATTTCAATCTATACACACACATTTCAATTTGGGGCAACTTTTCAACCCCATTGCCAGAAGAACGGAAAGGGGGAAACCAAAGTCAAAAATACATTGAACATTTGAACAATTTAAACCATTTCATTTTCTCGCTTTGTTTCCCACACGATTCTTGCAATTTCTAGCAAATTCCATGAAAATCAAGATTACCCATAAGAGAAATTGGACCCGCAAGTCCTCAAAACCCCTCAAACAAACAAAATCAACACAGTGACTTAACTTTTTTCGACTTAAAAAATTTAGTTTAGGGTTTCCAATCAATCGGGAGAGGAAAGGGGCAGAGATATAGAGCTCCAATTAGGAGAGGAAAAAATCAGAACACATACCAGTCTTGTCGAGTACGAAGCGATGAAGAGCTCCAAGCGGCAGAGGGAAGCAATCGTATACCTGAATATGATAGAGGACCTAATTGATCAAAAACCCTAGGCAACTGATAAGGAGATGAAAACTCTAGGTCTCTCTCTCTCACACACACACAGATCGAGAGAGAGAGCAGGTGAACGAAAGAAGGCGGCACACACAGATCGTGAGAGAGAGAGAGAGAGAGCAGGAGAACGAAAGAAGTGGCTCACATAGATCGTGAGAGAGAGTGGGAGAATGAGAGAGCGGGAGAAATTGGTTTAGGCGTATCATCGATGCACATATTGTATTGGCAAATACAATAAAATACACCCGCGAACATGGTTGTGCCCAAAAATTATAAGCTTTCTGCGACGCAATACTTTACAATGCCAAAAATAAGATTTTTACCGACTTATTTTTTAGTTGCCAAATAAGTACACTGCATTGGCAAAAGTTTAATAAATTAGTGCCCAAAAAATAGTCTGGCGCCAAATGAATTGGCAATGAGTTCACACTCCTCGTCGATAAAAATAACCTTTTAGCAATGAATTAGAGCATTCGTCGCCGAGTGTGGTCGGCAATAGTGCATTTTGTTGTAATGACACAATCGGTACGACCGTAATACAATATTTTAGTAGATTTGTCTTGATTACGGAAAACGATAATTGTGCTGACAATTGTTCCGACTCATTGTACTAGTGCACTTTGTGTGTATTGAACATGACCAAGTTGGGGTAATTAATTTTATACTGACTTTATAAATTAATTTATACTCCATAGTTATTATGAGTGCTTATACTCTTAATCCCAAAATAATTAATTATTTACGTATATTTAATATTCATTATTTTGATTCATTAAAGGGTGCAATATTTTACGGGTCTATATTCCCGGTGAGTTAGATAACGATATTAATTATATGGTGAATATTAATTATTGACGGAATCCACGTCCCGAATAATCGGGATTGACGATACCTTCTTAAGAAAGTTTATAAGTTTTGACCGAGACAAACTTTGTAGGTAGATTTAATTATTCGGCAGTCAAATAAGTTAAGCGGAAGGTCTTACGAAATTTATTTAAGAAAACGAATAAATATAATTGTTAGTAATTTAATTTAATTGGTGGGTATTAAGAATCTTAACGTGGGAAGAATAAATAAGTATTTAATAACAGGAGCTCGAATACTACGGGTTTCAGAATATGGTTGGGAGTGTAATTATAATTCTTTAGTAGAATGAATTATAATTAATATTTTTATAAAATTGCTTCTGGGTTGAGATGAGTTTTCATAACTACATTAGGAGCTCAAGTCATATTTACTCCACAGGTCCCTGTTGTACCCCTATATATATGCTGTTATAAAACCTGACGCAAGATTTAATATTATTTAGTCAGTGATTAGGTGGCTAAGATTTTCACGTTCTCTGAAAATTCTAAACCTAATCAAGATGGTTTTGAAGAACATGATAGATCAAAACTTACACTTTATTTGTATTTAGCATTTGAGAATACAGTAGAAGACTTATGTCAGAGATTTGACTAGAAGTAAAAAATTGTGGTGAATCATTGACTAAAAATTGTTGCAGCAACCGAAATCATCCAACTAGATTTTGAAATGTGTAATCCTAAAACTAACTTTGGGAGTATTACCGGATTTTATTTTAATTGTTCGATATCAAAAGTTTTAATCTGGAGCCAATTTCGGCGTTTATCCGTCCAGTTATTTTTTGACTAAAATCATAGACATAATCTTAAAATCTTGGCAGTTTGCCCCAACAAAATGATACTCACGTTCCACTATTTTATAAATATATATGTACTTTAATTTTGTATTCTAGTGTTAATTGAGGAATGTGTCTTAATATTATTATGAATATTAAAGACAAATTTTTGGACTGTGATGAGTAGTGTAGCAGATTGATCCAGAATAGGAGACCATTGATGTGTAGTGAGGTTGGGGACCAAAACCTGTGAAAGACCATATCGAGTTTGTTAGATCTCTCTCCTCCTAGTCATTTCGTTTTGATTTGATCACGAGGGCTCCCTGACCAGACTGAGTGGTGATCACGGAGGCATAGAACGTTAAATGATATGTCGTCATTCAGATCAAGCTAATGTCCTGATCAGGCAATCACTAGAGAAACAGAATAAAAAGTTAATTATAACAAATTCAGGTACGACCCCATTGATTTACACAATCTTTATACAGCATTACATTCTTTTTTTCTCGGAGAGGTTCTAGACTAACTCAACCAATTGAGGGGATTCTGTCGGAATCACTCCGGCGCCTGTCCTAACGATTTTCTTGAATTGTTTTAGGCTAATGAAGAAGATCAAAAGAGGGAAAATGAACAATCTAGGAAGCATCGCCTTCAATTGGCATCGTCTGTGAAAATCGTTGTGAAAATTGAACCCACGATCACACAGTTAAAAATCATGTGGCCAGTTAAAGAGGAATCAAGGCTAACCCCCAGAGAAGATAGATGCAATCTTGAATATGAAAGCCTCTAGCAACATCAAAGAGGTACGAAGATTAACCAGTAGAGTGGCTTTTCTGAGCCGCTTTGTCTCAAGGGCAACAGACAAATGTTTGCTATTTTTTAAGACCCTAATAAAACCTTTCTCCAGGAGTGACGAGTGTGAGCCGGCCTTTGAAGAGTTGAAAAACTACTTATCACTGCAGATTTTTGACTAGCACTTAATCTTCAATTAAGCCTTCTGCTGTAGTCCCGAACACCAGGAACACAATAGAAGTGTGGGCTTCGTTCTTCATGTTCTATAAACTCTTAACAGGCTACACTTTAGATTTTTCATGAAAGACAAGGAAACCCTAGATTTTAGAATAAATGATTGAATTCTCTTGTGGCCAGGGTTTATAACTGTGTTTATATAGGCTACAATAGGGACTCGTGGAGTAAACAAGATATAGGCTTCTAATATAATTATGAAATTCTACCTCAACCCAGAAGTAATTTTAAAAAAACATAAATTATAATTCATTCCACTAAAGAATTATAATTACACTCCCAACTTTATTCTCAAAATTGAATTATTCGAACTCTTCTTATTAAATGTTTACTATTCTCCTCACGTAAAGATTATAGATACCCGTCGATTAAATTAAATTACTGAAAATTTTATTTAATCGATTTCTTCAAAAAATTCTTAAAACCTTCCACTTAGCTTATTTGACATGGCAAATTATAAAATTCACTTGCAGGGTTTGGAATAGTCAAAACTTATAAGCTTCCTCAATAGGGTATCAACAATCCCAATCACGAGACGTGGATTCCTTCAATAATTAATATCCATCATATAACTAACATCGTTATCCAACTCACCAGGATTATAAACCCGTAAAAGATTGCACATATTAATGGATCAAAATAACGAATATTAAATATATGTGTTTAATAATTATTTCGAGATTAAGAGTATAAGCACTCACAATAACCATGGGGTGTAAATTAATTTATATAGTTAGTATAAAATTAATTACCCAAACGTGGTCCTGTTCAATACATACAAAGTGTAATATTACAATGAGTTAGAACAATTATCGAAACAATTATCGTTTTTTGTAATCAAGACAGATCAACAAAAATACTGTGTTACAGTCTCACCGATGGTGTATCCAATTCTATCTAAGATTGTGAACAAAAACTTCTATTCTACAAGAATCGATAATCTGGTCTTTTGTGTATAAACTGAACTATCAAACCAGATTAAATACTATGTAGAATAAAAGACACCCATGCACAATATTAAATAAATAATATAAACGTATACATTTGTTCATTAAGATTATCATAAAATAAAAAAAAATAATTTTATTAATAAATAAAACTAAATAGTAAAACCCAAATACATGATTTTTAGTATACAATCCTGACACTTAGCTGATCAATATAGATGGGTCAGCGCGAAAAGATATAGGAGGAGCAAGGATGGTGGTTACTTCTTCTTTAGGAGATTAGATTCGACACGCTATATGTCTGAATTTTTGACTGACCAACAACAAAGTAGAATACGAAGCCTTAATCTGGGGACTTAGGGCAGTGAGATCTTGTAGGACAGAGAAAGTGCTGGTCAATATAAACTCCCAATTATAGTACAGTAGATCAATGGTACCTATAGCATAAATAGGGATCGACTAAAGAGGTATAAGGCTCTAGCGGACGATCTATGCAAACAGTTCAACCAAGTACAACTGCAGCGGATATCATGGAAAGAAAATCAGGCAGCTGATCAGCTGGCACAATCAGTCTCTTCTTATACGGGAAGTCTAGACCTGGATGTAGTCATGGAAACAATTGATCACCCAAGCATAAAACCTCAGCCAGCCACAAACAGGTAATGACCATTACCAATCCAGAGATATATGAAACATGGAGAGCTCCTAGCTAACAAGAAAGAGGCTAGAAAGTTTAAATTTTGGGCTGCCAGATATCTTGTCCTGAATGGGATACCTTATAGAAGGAGCTCTACGTTGTGTGTCTGAGTAGGAGGCCTAGTACATTCTGCGAGAGATCTACGAAGAAGTTTGTGGAAATCACTTAGGAGCTTAAACATTAGTCAGAAAGACGGTCAAGGCAGGTTACTATTGGCCCACCATGTTGCAAGATGCTAAGGATTTTGTAAAAAGATGCGATATTGTCAATGTTTCGCCAGTATAACTACACAGCTGCCAACCAAATTAAATGTCTTGACTAGCCCATGGCAATTTGCATAATGGGGTTGGACATTGTGAGTCCATTACCTACAGCTCAAAGACAAATAAAATTTTTGGTGGTGACCATTGACTATTTTACCAAGTGGGTGGAGGCTGAGCCTCTCACAAAGATCACGGAGATGAATATCACTTAATTTATCTAAAATCTTTGGTTTGTTGCTTTGGGATTTCTAATGCTTTGATAATAGACGATGGCAAATAATTTGACAACTGCAATCTTAGAAAATTTTGTGAAGAGCTCAACATTTGCGTATATTATGCTTCACCAACTTACCCACAGTCAAATGAAAAAGTGGATGTAACAAATTGATCACTCTTGGAAATACTCAAGACAAAGCTGGACGCTTTAAAGGGATTATGGTTTGAAGAACTTCACAATGTGCTTTGGGCGTATCGAACAACTGCTTGTACGCCCACAAGAGAGACCCATTACATGCTCATTTTCATCCATAAAGCATTCATCTTTGTCGAATTTGGCTTGACCAACACATGGGTGATACAGTATGGCTAGGACCATAATGAGAAGGATTTAAAGCTTGGACTTGATCTAATTGAGAAAATCAGAGAGATGCCAGCAGTTAGAGTGGCGGCGTACCAAAACCAAATGAGGAAGTATTATAACTCGCGAGTAGAGCCTGAGGCTAAAAGTCATAAATGGGCAAGGGCTAATCAGGAGAAGATCAGCCTCTATGATGTAGAGCCTAAGGCTAAGAGCCATGAACGGGAAATGACTGATTAGCAAAAGATCAACCCCTAAGATGCAGGGTCTGAGGCCAAGAGCCATGAATGTGCAACGGCTGATTAATAAAAGATTAGCCTTCAAGATGCAGAGCTTGAGTCCAAGAGCCCTAAAACAGGCAAGGGCTAGTAAGCAATGGGTCAGACCTAAGATGCAGAGCCTAGAGCAAAGAGCCATGAACGGGAAAAGGCTAACCAGAGCTGACCATGAGAAGACCAACCCCTATAAATAGGCAAAGAATATGAGAGCAATCCCACAAAGGTTTACGTATAAACAAGCACAAAAGATCATCATTAAACTATTCAAAAATAAAAATTGACAAATCCACACAAGCACAAGCAGTTTCCAAAACAAAAAATAACCACCATTAAAACGAGAATGTTTTCAACAAAGGCACTAAGAAGCTGAAGCACAAAGGTTTTAAAACAAAGTTACCAAGGATAGAAAGAGGCTTAGGAAGCAAGGAGAGGAATGACTGAATCTCTTCATTAACTTCTTCTGTTGGAGTGGAACTACCAACTACTAAGGCATCACCATCTTCAATCTTGATTTGAGAAAAATCGAGGTATAGAAATATGCTACTAGTGTGTTGCTAGAAGGCTTCAAAGCTACTTTCCCATTACTCAATCATCATAATTCTCACTTCAAGAGCATTCATGTGGTCAGCGATGAGCTATGAGAATTTGTTGGAATTTTTGAACGCCTCGATCATCGCGACATGGTCGGTAGAAACTGAAGCCTCTAAAGCTTGGTATTGGGATTGAAGCTCGGTTAGTTGGTTCTGTTGCATGCCCATATGGCCCAAGTCCTCCCTTTTACCCCTATCTAGCTCCACGGCAATGGCTCTAGCCTTCTCTATGTCATCCTTCAGTACAACTACCTCATTTTTCAATGTATTGATATTATGACCAACAAGAGAAGGTTCTTCTCAGAATTCTGGTATAAGACCTCTTTCTTAGCCAGGCGAAGGACCATGTGATGGCCTAGTGCAACGACTTGCAAAATATGGGATACTATTAATCAATGGAACTATAGATGAGAAGCAATAGTACGGTCCAAAGTATAAAAGAGAAAGCGAAAATGATGGTACCTTGGCCATCTCTTGATGGAAGCATTGGGTCAAGGCGGTGGTAGTCAGTGCATTCATGGCCTCTTGGTCGCAGGGGGATCAAACCTTAAATCATTTTCAAGCTAGTATTGTCATCCATAAAGATGAAAGACACGGGTTCCTCTGAGCAGTAGTTGAAAAGGGGATGGAAGTAGGAACCAACTTTTTTCCCTTCCTTTGATCAGGAGTAGGGTCACCTTCGTTTGAGGGAGATTCTGAACCAAGTATAATTCTCTCTTTTAAGGGGATGACCGTTTTATCTTTTTTACCAAATTTAGCGGTTTTTGTGGAAGTAATGCATGGGATATACTCCTTGATGGTTGAGACATCCACGTGCTTGTGACGATAGGTCATGACCCAAGGTTTTTTAGTGGAAGGAAGAGTTGGCACACTACCTCCTGCATTTCCCTGAGCAACTCTTTTTCTTTTAGATTCCTCAGCACCTTTTTAACAACCTGACTCATTGGTCCTGCACAAGAGAAGCATCCACGTGATCAGCCAGTTCATAAAGTAAAGAAAATAAGATAAAGAAAGTAGGTTAATACAATGACTCACCTTCCTTCCTAGAAATTTCTGCTGCTTCAGTGTTGCAAAATAATGATAATGTAGCAAAGAAAGATTCAAGACCAAGAAGATACTCACTCAAACACTCCAAAGTAACTAAAGTGTGCAGACACCCTAATTTGACTAAGCCGAATCTTAGGCATTTATCTCGAATGCGCTTCAATGACGAAAGTATGCGAATCATGCTCAAAAATACTTCCAAGTAAGCAAAATCACGAATATGGCTTAATAAACCTAAGTAAAACACCAAATAACATCCAGGTCATGACTTTTATGTCATAGTCGTAACCTTTTTACAAACCCTAAATCAGGCTGTGACTTTCTTTGTCATGGCCGCATATTTTTATCCTAGCCACGACTTTTAAAAGTCACAGCTGTCCTTTTTATCACCATAAAGATAGTGGCTGTGACGCTCCGTCCTCTGGGCACGTCGAGACATACATAAGTATAAATAAATGGTATATTCTAACCATTTATTCATATTTACATATCATAAATATTACATCATTAAGAGTTGCAAACTGATCACAAATACATAATGTTTACAGTTTCACCATAGATTTATAAAATTTATAATAGATGCCGGGAAACTGAACAAAAAGAATAAGAAGGAGAAGACTCAAATCTTCAGCAAGCATCATCGGGGTCCCCTTGCTTTTAGAACTTACCCTGGTATTTGTAGCTATCTTCTTCTTCAAATGTTTCTTCTGCCTCACATGTGGCATGAATGCCATAAGCTAAAGCCTAGTAGAAAACACTCTAAATCTTTTAACCAATCTCACGACTCAAAATGTTTCATAACGCATACCATTTAACACTTAGTACATTTTAAGGTCAAGGAGATGGAAAAATTTGACAATTATAACCTTACAAGAAGATATAAGAACAAACATGCAAGTATGTGATGCCATAGATGCAATGTAAATGCACAGCCCAACAAAACACCCAGAATCATAACATGGATTTCATGCTGGGAATTTTCAGAGTAGACTTTACGGGAGTTAATCACAAAAGCCATCATCGCGCCTTGTTGAGAATAGTAAATGCATTGCAAGGCTTCATGCCATAGCTATTTTACTCAATAGCAACGGCGTGGGGTCCGAGCCACCCTCCAGGCCAACCAAATCCAATAATCAATCACCATATAATAAATCGATTGTCCCACCTTAAGACTTGTGATGCATTTACCGATGTTAACCCAAAGTCTAAGCCATTGAAACTAGAACACTAGCGACAAACCCATTGTGCCCAAGCAGTTCCATGAAAAATAATCTCCCAAAACATTTACAAAATGGGCAACCAAGGGCACCTTAGACTCAGAATCAAGAAAGAGAACAACTTCAACATATCCTAACCCACAATGATAGATACAGAATAGACTCTAATATTCCAGAATATAAATGTGACAATGCCCATGATGTACAACATGCATTTCAAATACATCTATTTATAGCATGGCATTAAATTAAGTATGGCATAGCATATGTGTGACGCCCCGTCCTCCGAGCACGTTGGAACATACATAAATGTAAATAAAAGGGGATATTCTAGCCATTCATTCATATTTACATATCATATATATTACATCATTAAGAGTTCTAAACTGTTCAAATACATAGTGGTTATAGTTTCCCTAAAAATTCAACAGAGGGTACGCTGAGCCCATGGAAACTGAACAAAAACAAAAGAAAGAACAATCCTTAAAAAGGGTGAATACTACGTCTTTCAGCTAGTATTGTCAGGGTGTGCTGGCTCTTGCCACTCGCCATGTTCTTCGAAACCTTCCTCTTCACTGGGAGCAACTTCCTGGAAGAATTCTTCCTCCTCACCTGTGGCACGAATGCCATGAGCCAAAATCCAGAAAAAAACACTTTAACCTTCTAACTAATCTCACGGCACAAAATATTCTACAACACATATCATATAACACTAACTCAATAAATTTAAAGTCAAGGAAACAGATAAATTTATAACAGGGTAACATATAAGTCAATAACATGTATATGAAATGCCATATATGCAATGCAATTGCCCAACCTAACAAACACTCGGATCATAACAGGAATTTTACACCAGGAAAAATTTGAAGGAACAGACTTTATGGATAAATTGTACACTAGAGCCATCACTGCTCCTTGTTGCGAAGCAACGGCGTGGGGTTTGGGACGCACCTAAACGCTCCCACCTAAAGAAGTATGATTATGGATAAATTGCATACTAAAGCCATCACTACTCCTCGTTGCGAAGCAACGGCGTGGGGTTTGGGACGCACCTAAACGCTCCCACCTTCAGAAGTATGATTATAGATAAATCGTATTCCAAAGCCATCACTACTTCTCGTTGCGAAGCAATGGCGTGGGTTTGGGACGCACCTTAAGAAGTATGATGCCTTCGCTAAGTGTCAACTTCAAAGTCCAAACCACCAAAACCAGAATGCTAGCGACGGACCCATGGTGCCTAACAATTTTCATGGTAAACCATTTCAAACACCGGGGATGCACCCAGGGTGTATAAGCCAAAACCATTTCAATATGGCAACCAGAGATGCCCTAGACTTAGAACCAAGAAAGACAATAACCCATCCCAGCAACGGTTTACACAGATGGACACCAATATGCCAAGATGCAAGTGACAATGCTCATAATGTAAAATATGGATCTCAAGTACAACAACTTATAGCATGGCATCAACTAGCATAACAAAGTTCATGGTACAATTCACAAAGCATAAGGTACAAGTATGTAGAACACAAGCTACAATTCTCAAGATGTGATTCAACATGATAGTATGAGTTCTAATCATCGTGCATTTACTTAAAAATACTAATCAACTAATTTAAATAGATCAAAATACAAACTCGGGTCTCACAATAGAAAGTATTTAAACATACACAGCAAATTTTAAGGTCATAATTAAGTATTAAATTAAAAGGGCGACGAGGTTTTGGGGCATTTAGACTTGGAATCAAGTTATGATTTTTTTAAACACCATTTAGATAAAAATATTTACTACAACTCTTATGTTTATCACTAAGGCCAAAACCTAAGGCAAATGGGTGAACATTTCATTCAAAGCAAAAATGGTTCAGCATTTACTCCAGAATTTTACCAAAAACTAGCTTCTGTTGTTCTCGGTTTTGGGGTATCAAATGAAGTCCTAATGAGACCATTTTTTAGTATGTTCTATTTTAAAAAGTTCCCTACAAGTTTCATGTTTATAGCTAAGGATATCTGTTTGAAACAAGTTAGACGTTTTGGCTATTTTAAAAAAGTAGGTTCTGTCAGCCACCAAAACTCAGCAGAGCTGGTTTTGGACATAGGATTTAAAATGGTTTTGGGATATCATCCTGAGTCTTTAAGGTCTTATTTTTGGGCAAAAAATACATCAATATGTTATCTACAAAGTTCATTTAGACCACTTTTGTAATAGATCACTAAAAATAGGGGTTTTGGGCCATATAAAAATATGTGACAGAATGTTCCTCGAGGACTGAAAACCAACAGAAACTTTCAGAGGGGGTTTGACCTATCAAACCTCAATATTTTGTTTTCATTTTTGGTGGATAGATAGATATACATGTGGTCTACAACTTTCATATTTTGACCAAAGTTCGGATCACACTCTAAACTAGGGTTCTCAAATCAGCACTGTTGACTGGTCAGAAAATGACACACTTTGGTAAAATTGCAATATCTTGAGTTCTGGTTATGAAAATGAGTTGAAAATAATTTTGGATGAAAGATAACAGAAAAATATAACTCTGGACATAAAAATAATGCTAATATCAATTTTCTACATTGAGTTATGGTATTTCAAATCTCAGGGCAGAAACATCAAAGTTCTTAAAAATCAAGCCTCTTTGGGTTTAGGTCTTCTACTTTTGTCATGTCACGTTTTTGTTCCATTTCTTTGCATGCTTGTGATTTTAACTTTAATATCAAGGATCTAGCACACTTAGAGATCATAAAACTCAAAGATAACAATATACAACAACATCTCATATCATTCATACTCAAAACAGCCTCTAAGTTTCCAACTACAACGCCTTTTCAGTTTGATTTCGGTTCTTGATTTTTAGAGTGTTTAAAGGGATGGATTGAGGGATATTTTGAGGGATCATAGATACAAGATTTAGAGGTTTTACTTACTTTTTTGAGAGATCAAAGGATGGGGGAGGATTGATTTGGTCTTAGCTTTCGAAAACTCCTCGGCTTCTTCCTTTTCCTTCTTTCTTCCTCCTCAAACTCATAGAATACTTTAAGAACAATTGAAGGTCTGGTCCCTCACTCTCTTGCACAAAATTTTGAAGGGGAGAGAGTGGTGTTTGGCTTGGTTTATATAGGAGAAGGATAGAGAACACATTGGAGACAAAAAGTACACAAAAACCTTCATTTTTCTTCATTTTATTAAATGTGATTTGAGGTTGATTTAACCTGATTTAATTCTTGGTGACTAGAATTCAGATTTTGGGAAGATAAAAGTAGCTAGGTGGCTGTTTGGGGGACAAAAATATGATCCCCCATCAATCAAAGGGTTTGTCTCGATTTTCGTGCCCCTATTGTGCAAGAAAATGCATTAAAAGTTAATTTGATATATCTTTTTGGTGTCTTTTCCTACTGAAATTTATTATTTTTGTATTTTTAAGGGAAATATAGTATTTTTATGTATTATCATAGTTTCCATAGCAATTAATTAAATAGATGTAGTCTTAGTCAATTTAAGCTATTTTGGCAATATATGACTTTTTGACTTATTTTGTTGTGTACGAACATTAATAATAATTTGTTTAGTTTTGTTGACCTATAACACTATATTATTATATATATTACTTGTTCAACAAGTCTTGGACCATCATAATGTTTGATTTGACACTTTTCTCATCTTTTTAAGCTTAAAGAAAAGTAAAAAGCTACTTTTTGGCACAATTTCCAAGGTGAGTAGCCATTTAGGGGTATTTTTGTTATTTTGATGTTATTTTGTCCTTTGCTACTTAATTGCACTTAAATCCTTGATTCAGGGTGTCCATGTGTCAAAATTTAAAATTTTAAAACTTTTTGCTGTACTAGGGGCAAAATGGTCATTTTACCTAATTATGAGAATTCTTGATATTTAATATTATATTTCATATTATTTACTTAATTTAGAGTGTTGGGAGGTTCTCCGGGTGTTAAGATTTTGTTACTTGAGTTTTGAATCTTTTTAGGGTTTCAGGATCGAACTTAGGGTTTTTTTTTCGAATCGAGTTAAGGTTTTTGATCTTTCATGACTTAAGATTTTGTCGGCTAACCGTTGCTAATACTACGGTTTGGGCTAGATCTTGATACGAGTCATTATCAACCAAATTATTACAATTAGGGTCCGAACCGGGTCGTTACAATATGATACAACTCATTAAAGTACTAGGTACAAGCATGCGAAGCATAAGTCACAATTCTAAAGACATAGTTAAAATTTTGATAGCATGAATCTTAATCATCATATAATCACTTTAAAACATTAATCATTTAATTTAAATCAATTAAAACATAAACTTCAAGTCCCACAACAGAAACATATTCAATCATACACTTAACAACTTAAGGGCCAACTTTTAAGTACCAATATAAAAAGGACAATAGTGTTTTGGGATACCTAGACTTGGAATTAAGTTATGATTTTTGGTCACCATTTAGATAAAATATTCCCTAAAACGTTTATGTTTAACATTAAGGTCAAATCCTAAGGTAAATAGGTGAATAATTTCATAGAAGTGGAAATAGTTCAGCATTTTACATAAAAAAATACAGACGAAGTGTCTCAGTTGGTCTCGATTTGGAGGCCTCAAATCAAGTCCTATAGGTTTGATTGTTGAATATGTTCTATTTTAATATGTTCCTTACAAATCTCATGAATAGTGCTAAGGGTAGTTATTTGAAATAAATTAGAGATATAAGCCATTTTGTAAAATAGGTTTAGTCAATTATAAAGCACAGAACAGAATATAACAGAGGGTTTAAAAATAGTTTGAGGGATCACTCGGGGGTATCTAGGTATAATTTTTGGATAGTAATTAGTTCAATATGTTACTTATATTTTTCATGAAAATCACGTTTGAAGTAGGTCACTAAAAATATGAGTTTTGGTCATACAAAAATATGTAACATCAGGCTCTGTTACTCACAGATCCACTATAGTGACGTTAAGATGTGTTTTGACCTATCAAATCTTAATATTTTGGACTCATTTTTTATATTATTTTGTCTTTTGTTACTTAATTGTATTTAAATATTTAATTTAGGGTGTCCATATATCAAAATTTAGGTTTTTAAGACTTTTTACTGTACTAGGGGCAAAATGGTTATTTTACCCTAATTATGAGAAATTTTAATTTTTAATCTAATATTTCAAGTTATTTACTTAATTTAGGATGCTGGAAGTCTTCTCTGAGTATTAGGGTTTTGTCTCTTGAGTATTAGGTCCTTTTAAGGTTTTTGGGTCGAATTAGGGTTTCGGGTTGAGTTAGGATTTTCATCTTCTAACAACCTAAGATCTCGTTGGCCAACCATTGCTAATACTAGGGTCTGAATAGGGTCGTTACAATCTACCCCCCTTAAAATAAATTTTATCCTCAAAATCTCGTATTGGACGGTTGTGGATGGTTTACTTGCATCACTTCTCCTCAAAGTTGTTTCCTCGTTTGAGTCGTTCTCTATTGAGGGCGTGGATAGGGTCGGGCCTATACATTTAGCACTTTGAGTAATGGTTGTTTTGTCTTATTAACATATTAGACCGACTATTACAATTTTCAATGACCACGTCGCATACCGGTGGCACAGGGATTGTTTGACTAGTGTTAACTCCAAAAGCCTTACCCTTTTAAGCATAACCCTTTCCCGAAATGATGCAACAAGTTTAACTAATATATATCTTAAAGTTTGCGAATGTGGGCATACTTTCGATCATCAATGAATACTCCTTTTTCTCTTGTGATAGGGCAAACACTCCTTCCATTGCTCTCTAGTTGGTGAGACCGCACCACCCTTTTTGAACCACTCGTTCTTAGTTATGGTCGGCTTGCTTGATCTTTGTAGCTTTGTCCTTGCTGACGGTTGTTGTAGTTTATTCCTCTTGATAATGGGCATTCAAACTTTTTATGTTCGGACTGGTTGCAATTAAAATAGATTACTGAGTTTGTCTCCTTATTTTTCAGTTGTTTCTTTCTGCCACTCTATGGGTAGGGTTCTGAGCAATGAGCCATCCTATGCCCTTACTATTGTTTGCTGTTATTTTGTTATCTTGATCCATTCCTTTGTTGCTTAGGAAAAATTCCTCTTCTTAGATGTTGGGATATTCTGTACTCTTAGGTCTGATAAGTATCATGATCCTTCCTAGGGTGCCTTTCCTTGTGATCGATCCACGTTGGCTGCTAGGTCTTGTAAGATTTGGGCCAAAGCTTAGGGCATCTATTTCCTCTTCAGTTTCGTTTACTTTCACAGGGCATTCATGGTTCTGTCATTATCCTACCATCTTCAAGAAGAGAAAGGAGAAGAGTCATTGATCTATCCGATAAAGTTGGTTCTACTCATAAGGTGAAGGCATGACACACAACATGTTTATTGGCATGAAAAGTCTTATTTGATGAGATCATGTCGTTCTTACTGCAAGTCGCACGAGATTACGAAACTATTAACACGTGGCTACTATCCTAGGCACTATATGATTTCCTGTATTGGACTATAGGTCTCACTTTATTGGTTAGCAAAGATATGTTCCTACCAATCAGTCCCTTTGGTTTCTATTTCGTACATTGATAACTCGAAGTATAGTTCACACACAAAAATTCATACAGTTACGAATGCTGACTCGATAACTGTTGTTATAGGTGGACTCTGACCAAAGGTAAATATCTTCCTCAGCTTCCTTTTTAAATCTCATATGTAAACTCTTAACATGCCCTTGCCAGCTTGGAACCATGTGTTTGGATTGCCTGTCAATCTGAAGGTGAGACGTGGTACAGAGGTAAGGTTTCGTTCCTAAGGCAGCTTATAAATTCTGCTTAAAACATGGCAAGAGACACGGGTTTTGGTCAGTATAGTAGAAAACTCATGTTGGTGCAAAATTTCACGGATGTAATTTTTGCTTGTAGTCTACTGATAGAAAGCGAGCGGTCTTAGTGAGGCGATCCACTGCAACCCGAATGTTATCAATTATTGAGGTGATCTTGATAATCCTAGTGATGAAGTCTATAGTCATACGCTTTTATTTCGTTTTTAATCTTTCCAAGGATTGTACCATTCCTCTTGGCTTCTGCCATTTGTCCTTGACATGCTGGTACATAGGGTCCGAGTATCTCTTCCAATAACTGAATTGTTCTCTTAGGTAGTTGATCACCCTAGGATAAAACGAATGTGGCAAGAGGTCTGGCGGTGTCAATTATCAAATCTTGCAACCTGTGATGGCTCGATAGTTAAATTTTCCTCTGGCTTCGGATATTCATGGTCATCGTTAAAATCCTTCATTGAGGGCAGGGATGGCAGAATTCGGATTCTAACGTTTTGATGGGAAAAGCCAGCATGAATATCGATGCGTACAGACGTATCTCCTTTACTTGCGTACTAAGTTAGGTATTATAATCTTGAGGTTGTCTCTCGTCTTGCACTTCCCTACTGTCAGTATAAATCTTTTTCTTCTCGATTTATCGGATGGGTGGATCAGCTATGAGCTAGTTTGGGAAAGTTTAAATTCTATCTTATGGTGGTGTCGCGAGTCCCTTGGTGTGAAGCTGCCATTTCTAAACCTTAGATTGCTAATGGCATAGTTCTATTTGTCGAGTCCTTTGAAAAGATGTAGTTAGTTGAATAAACCCTTACTTAACCGTTCCTGTAGTCGGGGGTTTTAATCTTCAAAACTTGTTAAACACAGATGTTGGCAGGCATTCCAAGTCGGAATACCAAGAAAGGAATTGCTTCACAATTCGAAGAGAGGTTAGGAGGTTTCCATGCATCATCTAAGTTTTCCCCATGAAAGCATTAAATCCTAATGAAGTAATATCTTGATGACGGTCGTTACTCACCGATCTACTGGACAAGGTTTTGAAGGTCAACCGAGGGTAGATCGGAACTCATAGAGTATACATGGGTTTCAACAAGATTGGTTAGTTTAAATTTACGGGTCTCAAGGAGTGCGATCATAGGGGGCGAGGGATCAAGCGTTTAGCTAAAGATTTCAAACAGTGTATGCACGAGATATAGTCAGGACTAAAGCAGTTAAGGGAAGGCAAACAAGTCCCTTCCAAGGTTTAATGAGGAAGTCCCAGATGGTTCAAAGATGGGTTAGGGGAGAGTAAAAGGTCATGGTTAAAGCAATCACAATTGATCCGAATTGAGGGGTTGTTTGAGGATCAAATGCATGCGGGACAAGGATTTTGTGACAAATGATTAATATTCAAAGAGGTGTTCTTAAGACTAATCTGCTACAATCAGATCTTGACAAAAAGATGACAGGCGGGGGTAGTCAAACTAGATATTTGCCCTAAAGTTATGCTGACCTAACGTCCTTTAATTCAAGCATCTAAGTTGACTCCCCACGTTGGGATTTCAAGAGTAAATAAAGAATTTACAAAATTACTGCACAAAACTATGGTATCAGGATCGAGAAAAATGAACGAGGGCAAAGAATTTCATCAATATCGAATATTCAAAACTAATGATTAACAAAGAATTGATTTTGAGTTCTATGAGAGAAGAATTTGTTCAAAGATGATAGCTTGAATTGAAAGAGAATCAAATGCGAGTACTGATCATCATCTAGATATAGCTCAATAATGAAAACTCAAAGATAAGGATATCTTCTAAAGGATGGAATTTTTGATAGGGTTATCAGCGAGACTTAGGTGCAAAAGGGTTACAGAAGAATGACACTGGATGGTATTGCAGAGGACCAGTGATATTTGGAAGGAGGGCGCGCAAAGGGCTTCAACTGGGTGCGAGAGTTGACAAAACAGCTTGAGAAAGGAACTCATAAGGATGAAGTTGCATGGTTTTAATGGTGATTTTTGTAAAACTTAGGCTAACCTGGGTGCTCCATCATCTAAGGGTTAATTGATTTGTCGGCAGTTCGATCGTCTTATCATCTTTCCTAGGAGAGTGTTGAGTTTTGGGGGTAGTTCGATTCTTGACTGTCTTCATGTTTTAGGGATCTTGTGGAGTTAAGCTTGAGATTATAAGATAACTAGTAGAGAAATTTATCAACAAGCACTTGCATTTCATTCCAACACATAACCGATACAAGGTTTTTTTTTTTATTTTAAATATTTACATAACATGCATACAACATCCAAACGAAGGAAGGTATAACACCTAACATGCTAAGGCCTAGACAAACAGACGTGGATAGAAGTAGCGGATAACTGAGTCATGCTCCCACGTCGCCTCATAGATACCATAGCAGCGCCACTGCACTTTCACATGCCAAAAACCCTTCGGCCTTATACGAGCCCTGTTGATTATGGCTACTGGTACCTCGAGGTATGTTTTCGGATTGTTAAAATCGATTGCCGGGTCGCGCGGGTTGATGATTTTTCTCTTGTCTTTTGGTCTCTGTGTCTGCATCCACCTCACATCCATCTTGTCTCCCAATAGACGTTTGAATCCCGACGATAGATGGTCTCATCACATCTCTCCAACACTCTTAGTGGACCCATGTACCTCAGGAAAGACTCAGGCTTTTTC
>JAULJZ010153828.1:24567-54105 GCA_032270985.1 Heliamphora pulchella
AGAAAGATTTTTAGACCATGGAAAATGGGGTTTCGACTGGTGTGTTTGGGATGGCTCAAAAATCTGATTTTGTATTAATTTTGTGTTTGAGTGAGATATTGGCACCATATGTGCAAGAAAATGCTTAAAAATTTAATTTGGTGTATCGTTTTGGTATCCCTACCTACTAAAAATGTTATATTAATAAGTTTATGATTAATTTAGTATTCTCAGGAATTATTATAATTTTTATAGCAAATGATTAAATATGTGTAGGCTTTAAGTCAAATTAAGCTAGTTTGACAAGATGTAGTTTTTTGACTTATTTTAGTGTGTAAGAACTTCAATAATTATTTGTTTGCTTTTGTTGGCCTATGTTATTATATTATTATGTATATTACTTTTTAAATAATCTTAGGTCATAATAATACTTAATTTGTACAACGTTTTCTCATTTTTGAGCTTAAAAAGGTAAAAAGTCACTTTTTGGGCACAAACTCCAATGTGGCCGACCACTTAGAGGTATTTTTGTCATTTTTGATGTTATTTTATCTTTTGTTACTTAATTTTATTTAAATCTTTGATTTAGGGTGTCCATGTGTCAAAATTTAGATTTTTTAGACTTTTTGCTGTACTAGGGGCAAAATGGTCATTTTATTCTAATTATGAGAAATTTTGATTTTTAATCTAATATTTCATGTTATTTACTTAATTTAAGATGCAGGGAGTCTTCTCTGAGTATTAGGGTTTTGCTTCTTAAGTATTTGATCTTTTTAGGGTTATAGGGTCGGATTAAGGTTCTCATCCTTCTAGCGACCTAAGATCTCGTTGGCTAACCATTGCCAATACTAGGGTCTGAATAGGGTCGTTACAACTAGGGTCTGAATTGGGTTGTTACAGCAATCGTCACCATGGAACAGTAAAAAGGTAGCAGTCGTCATTATTATCTCTTTTCGGACAGATGGCAACATCCCAGAGGGGGTCTGTGTTGCTCGCCTTGACTATAAATAGATGGCGTTTCCAAGTAGAACAAGAAGAGAGAAAGGCATAGATTCCAAAACTCTCCCCATATATTCCCCCATCCGATATTCTCCTATCCATCTCATACTTTCCTAGCCTTGAAGGAGTTTGTAGAGCTCGTATTGGCTTGGACATAGCCTATTCTCACCTCCGAAGGACCATTCGAAGTGGATATTTACACGAGGTAACCTTAAGAACCCACAACTCTTCTATAAACCCTCATTTTTTCCCCCGAGGGCGTCATGGATAAGGTTTCCATTGTTTTTATTGTTTACTTACCATTTATTTCAATGCAAGTATTTGTTCCCTTATGTTTTCATCATAAATAGTGTGTTCATAGCTCTCTATTTCATATATTTATAGTCATTTCTATTTTGTTTAAACGCATGAGCACACTGAGCACTTCAAAAACTTTTTGAGGCTCTGAAACATGATAGCCGCGATCTTCTAATGTCATGGCTGCCAATTTTGTTTAGCCTATAGTCACGACCATGAGTTTTTTACTAGTACATTTTTGCCTTCTTTACTCATGGTTGCGACATTCTATTGTCATGGCCGTGATGTTTATTTCAAGGACAAAAACACAAAAACTCCTTTCAAAACCCTTTTATATTCATTTATTTCAAGATTTTCTCACCTTTTATTATCTTGTTTAGCATTCTCACTTTTCTGTACCATAGTTTATTTTCTTGTTGGGTTAATGAATGGTAGGTCTGGCCTAGATCAAGTGGGCTGTGGTCTTCATTCTATATACCTCCATTTCTACATCTTCTGTAGTTATAAAATTATGGCGGCCCCGACCTTTCAATGCCACGGCTGGGTGTTTTGTAATCCTCACAGTAATGGCCGTCAGTTCGTTTTTAACGGCCGCATGTTTTATCTCTATATTTGTCACGATCGCTATATTCTCTTGTTACGGCCGTGAGATTTTTTGAGGTCAGTGACATAAAAAGTATGTTTATGTACTCTGTCATTCATTTTTGCTATTTTGTACGTTCTATTTCAAGTTATTCTTTGCATAGAGAATGAATAATGGTAGATCTAACCCAAAACAAATGGGCTATGATCTCAGTCCTGTATATCATATCCATTTGAGCTTGTTTTAATCCTTGTACAATGCTTATACAAGTTTAAACCGTTAAAACCATGGCCGCGACATTTGATATTTTTCACTATATTTCTCGCGGTATCGTTATATATGTCACGACCGCCTATTTTATGACATCATTTGTCATGGCCGCAACATTAGTTGCCACGACCATGAGTTTTTATGTATGTTCAGTTGCTTAAAATAGTGCTTAAATCTTATCTGTTTATTTCATATAGCCTGTTCGCAGCATGTTAGAAGCAGAAATATTGTTGCATGACCCTTCGATCCCCGTTTGTTTATTTTATCGCTTATTCGCATATTTTTTGCTTTGCATTGCTCAAATGATGTGTGGCATATCTAGAAATAACAATCAAATTGCATGACTCTAGGAATCATAGTTAAGATTTTGTTTTGTTGCTTGCTTTTGTTTAAACTCTCTTTAACCTTCCGTTCTATATATATTACCTTTAAATAGTTTACAACAAGAATCAATATTTAAAAAGTAGAGGCCAACATCACGATTGGGCGAAAAGAGTGCCTAACACCTTTTCTTTTCGTACCTTAGCCCCTAAACTTTCTTTTTCCTTGATTAGGTTTTTAAAAGACCCAATGTGGACACCTTAATTTGACCCTGCTAAATCTTTGGCTTATCCAGTTGAGTCCAATGATGAAAACCAAGTAGAATGACGTCTCTGCACGATCCTCGAGAAGCAATTCGAATCCAGTACTCTGTGAGACCAAACCACAAGATCACATATTTTAAACTTTAAAGCCGCAACCTTTTGAACCTTACTACCTGGTTGTTCACTGGTCCAAGTAATTCAACTGTAAACTTTAAACCTCGTGACCATTCTAATGTTTATTGTGACTGCAATAAGAATCTCTTGAAAGCCTTAACTGTTGTCACGGTCGCAACCTTTATCCTCATGGTCGCAACCTTCGAAGGTGGCGACCGCAAGCTTTGTGAGCCCAGTTTGACCATCAAACATGGCAGCACCTCATTGGCTGACATACTCTATATAAATGTACCTTTGGTATGATTTTAAAGGACTTTTGGTTAACATCGACATACTGCTGCATTATCGAGTACTATCCTAAGTACACCGGTACTTTACCGTCTTCCCTAGCATATCCCAGTTCATGTTACTGCCCAAACTTGATTGGGATATTGGATATTGGATTGCTTCACGAGAATTAAGCCAGTGATTTTACATTCTACAATTTGAGGACTCATCTGGATAGCCGCATATCAGGTATTCTATTGGAATCCCGACATTTCTCTCCTCACATTTCCTACCCTCGTGAGGAGGTCGAATTTTTATTTTGTATATTAATTGCCAAATTGCATGTTATTTCTTTAATACTACCATCTTTAGGTTTAATCATCATATATTTAATTGATAATTTTGATTAGTGAAAGCAAAAGCATGCTTACTCTTTAATATCTCTAGGCTTAATTACTTTGTTCATATATTTGACTGTCAATTTTTGGGTCACTAAATCAAGAGTATGCTTAATTTCAAAGAATTTGGTTAAGTTTTGATCTCAATTATGCTCTGCTTATACTATACACCATCACCCCAGTACACTATTTAGTCAAAAAGTGCTAACACTCCTTGCGGTCGCAATGTCCAGCTATTGCGGTCGTGACAATTATGCACTGACATGTTTGCGGGTGTGATTCTGATATTCACGACCGCAACCTTTTGGTTTTTGGATTTGTGTGACCGTAACATCTGTATGTTACGATCGCCATATCTGTTCATTTTCAGCATGTTCCTGTAGCTTGTTTTCGTTTGTATAGTGTTCTGATTAATTACTAGTATGTAGTTTGAAGTATAAATCAGCATGTTTAAAACTTAGAAAAGCCTTAGGTTTATTTCTTTCTAGTTTAAGCTTATGTTATGCTTAGTCTAATTTTAACATGATTAGGGTTTGTTAGTTTCATTTACATGATTTCATGCTTTGTGTATCACATGCAATTTGCTCCATGTATCCTTTAGCTAGAATTTGCATGGCTTAGGATTTAAGATTTTCTTTTATTATTTGTTTGGCATTCTATATACTTATGCTATATATTTTTATTATTTGATTTTGAATGTTCTCTCTTTATTCCTATTTTTTGTATTTGTATGCATTTAAGAAACAAAAGTAAATAACCAATGATGATTAGTAGAGAGCAACCTTATGGTTGGGCAAACAGGGTGCTCAACACCTTCTCCGATTTGTACCTTACCCCCGAACCCTTGTTTTCTCTGGTTAACATTTTCAAAGGTCGGTAGCCCAGTTTTATTTTTCTTGGTTTTTCTTAAAAACCAAGTGGCGACTCTATTTTTCAATAAAAAAAGGGTTTTTAAGATATTTTAGTTTTTAAGGTGTTAAAAGATTTTTAAATTAACTCTTGAATTCTCTATTTTCGTTTTGAAACGAACCCGTAAATCCTGGCGCCAAAGTATTTTCTAGCAACTTTGCTGGGGACTGGTTTACAAAATCAAATAAGAGAGCTAGACTCGAAAATATCATCGGCTCTTAATTTAAATTTCTCATTTGTATTCTCGCATGCATTTGCATTATTCTTAGCCCCTTGCTTAGTTGACCCGATACCCCAGTCAGTTTATTGTCTCGGGGCTATGTCGAGAAGACAGGAAAGCCTTTTGGTTGCACACTTGTATAGGTGCGGTAAAAGAGTTATTGCGTACCGTTTGACCATATCTTGTACTACACTAGGCATGTGAGATATATTCTTAACTCTATTCAAAGGTACCCAGAGTGATTGACCAAACCGGTTTTCTTCTGTATGTAATAGCTTAGAACCTTCCCATTAAGTGATTAATCGATAAGATTAAATGTGTTGTTTCATTGTATGTTTTGTTTGCATTTGTTTAGGACCTTTTGTTTGTTTGTTTGGCTTAAAATAGTTTCTTTCCCAGGGTTCAACCCAGCTTTTCCCTCGGCTGTTGTTCATTTTAGAATAGTTTCCCTCTTGGGTTTTTGCCCAGATTTTTAGTCTTAGCCTTAGGATGTTTTAGGATTTTGGTTTTCTTTCTGGGGCTTCACCTATGTTTTCATTGAGACCTTTGTTTTCGATTGAGGATAACTGTCTTTCGCACGGGAACTCTACCTGGGGTGCCGATTTTGTTTCGGTGTTTTGGTTTGTTTCATTTCATAGACTTCTGTCCAGGTTTCGACTTAGGTTTTTTCTTCGGGTTAGATCTGTTTTCGTCTTGGAGTGTTGTTCAATTTTTCCTATAGAATCTTTGGTTATACCTTATCCTGGTGATCCTTTGCTCGGTGTTAGCATGGCTTTCGGGTTTCTCTTCCTAGGTTCTCAGGTGTTGTGCTTTCTATTTTTCTGTTGGTTTGGGACTTGCAATGAGCGTTCTTTTGTTTTGCTACTTGTAGTCAATTGTTTAGCTATCTGTTATCAAGGATCAGTCTGAGAAATTTTTGATACTTGTTTCTTTTGGGTTATCAGGGTTATATTGGTTTTAGATCATTGAGTCAAGGGAACCATATCCAGTGCGTATTTGGACTAGGTCAGAAATAGGCAGACCCTACAGAGTATCTGAATAGATCGTAGAATAGCTAGAAATGGCAGAAAATGAAGTGAATTTGACAGCCTTGATGAAGATAATTACTAAGATACAGAGGGCGGTCGAACAGCAAAGGCAAGCTTAGAACAAATGTTAGGCTCAAATGTGAGCAATCCAGGCTCGCTTGCTAGGGTAAATGAGCAGCATGAGGACCCAAATGAGAATAGGGAAGACTTCTGGGCAGATAATCAGGGATAGGAAGTGCCGCCGGCCATTGTACCACCGCGGGTTCCTCGTCAAGTCACAGTAGAGGAGGAAAACACAACTCAATCTAGGAAATTAGCATTGGTAAAAACGATCGACATAATGGAAAAAGTACTAAGGAAAGCAAAGGGAGTGGAAGAATGCATGCTGGATGTAGGCAGTTTGTGCTTATTCCCGGATGCTAAGCTACCAAAAAAATTCAAGATGCCAGAGATGGAGAAGTTCAACGGCATCGGAGATTCTCAAACTCATCTGAGGATGTACGTCAGTACTCTCTCCCCCATGGGAATTGATGATTAGCTAAAGGCCCAATTGTTCCATCGATCACTCTTTAGGACAACACAGAAATGGTTTCTCTCACTGGATGATGCAAAAATCAGGACATGGGAAGATATTACTATCGCCTTAGTCAGTCAGTACAGCTATAACGTCCAGCTGGATGTCACTACCCGAGAACTCAAAACCACCCGACAGGAGTGCCGGGAGTCATTTGTCGACATTTTAATCAGGTGGAGGGAAAAGGTAGCCAAAATAACAAATCGGCCAACAGAGAAGGAACAAGTGAGGATTATAGTCAAGAATCTTCAACCTCTATTGTAGCGTTATCTGATAACACAACTGCTCTCGACATTCGAGCTGTTGTTTAATGTCGGGGTTCAGATAGAAGACGTAATCCAATTCAGAGATATTAAAAAATCTAAGTCAAGTCAAAAGCCAATAAGGTCTAACCCCACAAACCATTAAAGCCAACCCACTGCTTCTGTTAACCTTGTTTCTCGTTCGAACGAGATTAACCTTCTAAAACCTCAATCCGAACAACTAAATTCCTCATCTTCTGCACCATCACCCGAAAATAATCAGTCATCACAACAAAGGATGCCAAGGAGAGTTTTTACTCCCCTCAATATACAATTGTCCACAGCCCTGAATCGATTTATCGAGATGGGGCTAATAAAACTTTTGGATCCAATGCCGCTACCAAACCCCCTATCACTAAGAATCAACCATTCCCAATACTGTGCATTTCATCAGGGCCATAGACACTTGACCGATAATTGCCTACGACTCCATCATCAAATCAAGGATTTAATTAACAGCAAGATTATTCCACCCCCCTCCGCTGTTTAGAAACCAAACATCATAACTAATCCACTCTCAAATCAGGCTCAACAGGCCGGGGTGAATTGTATGTATCTGGGGCAGTCATAAGATCCTAGTCGATATATCCATTCAGTGTATCTACCGCACTCATGTGTTCCAACTATTGAGGGTCAGCTGCCTTGTTTGCTAATTATGGCTAAAAATGGTTGGGACATGATGAAAGAATGGAATGGCGATGCTTGGGAAGGACACCAAATGGTGGTTTAGGCCAATAACCAAGAAGAGCGCAATGAAGAGGATGACTGGATGTTAGATTACCTAGTACGACTGTATGGATTCGGTCATATGCTAGATGGAATTGCTCTTCCTCAGCTTTTTGAGGAGGAGGTCTATGTCAATGAAATGCAGTCTTACTGGTTGATCCGAAAAGGTCTTAAAGTCAGACAGAGATGAATGGACTGAGTTTTGGGCTACTTAGGAACAGCAAGTGAATTACATCGTGAAAGATATCTATGGGTTAGATGACATCGACAACACATGGGTAATAGAAGACGAGGAAGAGAGGAGGGGGAGATCAGAGTGCATCAATCTAGACGACCTATGAGAATTTGAAAGTTCTCTACTCATTGCCGGGGTCAGACAAACCGAGAAAACAATGCCAGGATTATGGGATCCTGAGGAATAGGTAGAACATTTGACCAGGAGTGAGCCGCATTTCAAGCTGGCTCAATTAGAAAAAGGGCAAGCAAGCAGGAAAGGAAAGGAGAAAGAGCAAGAAGAAGAAGATGACGTAGTACAAAAGCAATTGAAAAAGACTCAGTTCAACATCAGCATATGGGGTTTGCTGATGGCTTCACACCGGCACCGACAAACCGTGTTAAAGGTTCTAAATAAGGCCAATGTTTTGATGGACGCAACTCCCGAGCAATTGATTGGGTTGATACTGCCAACTATAGAGCCTAAGGTAATCTCTCTCTCTTATAAAGATTTACCTCTAGAAGGGAGAAATCACAACATGCCGTTGCACATCACCGTTAAGTGTCTAAAGAAGTGGGTTCCAATGACACTTATCGACAATGGTTCAGCACTGAATGTCTGCCCACTCAGAACTGCAATCTACTGGGAATGAAGTCGGATCATTTCACGCCCAATAATCAAGGAGTTCAGGCTTATGACAATATAAGGAGGGATGTACTTGGGCTGGCATCATTCGCTATATTGATCAGACCTTTGGAAACCTCGGTAGAGTTCCATGTGCTGGATGTCCCAGCATCTTTTAATTTGTTGTTGGAGAAACCTTGGCTCCATGACTCCGACATACAAGCCGTTCCCTCTTCCCTTCCCCAAAAGATGAAATTCATTAAGAACTGGGTAGTGCTAACCATCCATGGGGAAGATAGTATTCAACCCCTAAGAGAAGACGGTTCGACCATCCTTGAAGTCCAACATAGGGAGGGGGATGTATTTTTGAGTGGGTTCCAGTTTGACGAGGCTTAGGCTGTTTAAATGTTGCTAAAGGAAGAAGAGAGCTACATCAATCCCTATGCAGTTATAATGATGAGACGTATGTCTTACTTTTCAGGAATGGGATTGGGTTGCAAGCAGTAAGGAATTCCAGAGCCCATCCAAGTGTTGCTAACCTTGCAACGTTTTGGCCTCGGGTATAAGCCGATGGACGAAGATTTGGAGGGGTTAAAGACAAAGCAGAAAGAAAAGAAGGTCAAGTATTCGAAAATACTAAATGGTTACTTCGTCAAGGATGGTGAAGACTTTTCTTATTGTGCTTTCCCGGAGCCATGGTTTGATGAGGAAACTAATTAGAGGTTGCCAGGGTTGGAAATTTTCTTCAACCACAAGTTATCGGATATAGAGGAAGAAGAAGAAACAAAAAAGGAAGAGGAGATTCCAAAAGAGGATTGGGTAGACAAATTATACGGTATTGACATGGGAGCGTTATTCAGTGAGAAGATGGCTCAGATGTGCATAGTTGATCAGGACTGCCTGACGATGGGTGACAATGCACTAGCTAATTACGCCATGCTTATCGTAACCGTGGCTACAAGAGATGTTAAAAATTGGTCCTTAGAGTCTTGTAATTTGCATGATATATGTCTCGACTCCAAGTCTGAGTTATGCGAGTCTGTGATGGAAAGCACATCTTGCTAGGGCTGTTTACTGAAAATCATAAATTTTATTTTGATTTTAGTATTTAATTTTATTTTAATAAAATTAATTTTTCATTTTATGTGAATCTAACGAGTAATGTATGCAATATCATTTCTTTAATATTATATATGGATGGTTTTTATTTTGTACAGTATTTAATTTGGTGTATAGAATACGGCTTGCACACAAAAGACCAAATTTTAGACTCTTGCAGAATATAAGTATTTGTTCACAGTTTAGGTAAAAATGGACATACTATCGGTACGACTGTGGTACAGAGTTTTAGTAGGCCGATCTTGGTTATGAGGAACATATAATAGATTTGTCTATTGTTCCGACTCTCTATACTAGTTCACTTTGTGTGTATTTAACATGACACATTGAGATAATTAATTTTATACTGACCATAAAAATTAATTCACACCCCAAGGTTATTATAAGAGTGCTTATACTCTTAATCCTGAAATAATTATTAATTTGTGTATATTTAATACTAGTTGTTTTGATTTATTAGAGAGTGCGATCTTTTATGGGTCTATATTTCTGATGATTTGGATAGTGGTATTAATTATATGGTGAATATTAATTATTGACGGAATTCACGTCTCGATAGATCGGGATTGACGATACCTCCTTAAGGAACCTTATAAGTTTTGACCGGACCAAACCCTACAGGTGGATTTGATTATCCAGCGGTCAAATAAGTTAAGTAGAAGGGTTTCTTAAGAAATTTTAAGATGCCGATTAAATTAAATTATCAGTAATTAAATTTAATTGGCGGGTATCGAAAATCTTAACGTGGAAGATGAGTTAAGCATTTAATAACAAGAGCTCAATGCAAGATGGTCTTGAGATTATGGCTTAGAGTGCAATTACAGTTCTTTAATGTTTTATGAAAATTGTAAAAACCGCTGCAAGATTTTTATAATTACAGATACCACTATGAGATTTGCTTAATTGCGAAAACTACTGAATACGTATTTGGGTTACACTAGAAGTCTTTGTCATAATTACTTTACAGGTCCCTGCTACAGTCTTATAAATATGCAGGTAAGATAAACCAAATTTATAACTTAGCTTCAAGACTAAAGCTGACCAAGTTCTGCCGGTACGAGTTCTCGAAGGATCGTAGCCCATACTACATTCGAGAATTGCATAAGAAAATACAGTAAAAGATCTGACAAAAGTTTCAACTCGAAATCAAAATTGTAATTGGAGAATCGATCGTAAAGGTATTCTTCAAAATTAACTTTCTTGGTACGTGTTTGTTTTTATCGTTCGACATCAAAAGTTTTATTTGGAACCCGTTTCGCCAATTGCCCGTTCAGTTATTTTTTATCGAAAATCATTTACAAAAACAATGATCTTAGCAATTTTGCCTCCAACAATTGGTATCAAAGTCGTTTTGTTTTTTGTTTACGGTTTATCGAATGGCCAGATACATTTAGAATTGTGTTAACTTTATTTTGCAAGCGTTCTAATCCCAATTTTATGATCATTTTTTTATTCATGTTTGTTTGAATGGTTTATATGATGATTATAATTATTTTTTAATAACGAGTGTTGATCGTGATAGTTTAAGTTTTTTTTGATCGTATGTGAGCCTACGGGACAAGGTTTTTGATGTAATAGCTATTATTTATTTTTAAATATTAGTATAAAATATTTAAGAACAGGTTGAATATCTAAGAATACGAAGAACAGGCAGTGGCACTGGCAGTGGTTTCAGGAGTTATGGGCAACAGATCGCAGTGGGTTTTCCACGGATTTTTTTGATGGGTTTTCCAGCAATTTTTCTACAATTTTTAGGTTTAAAAACAGTATTAAAACCAGTCCCAAAAACATAAAAAAAAATTGGCACAAAAAAAGTGCACCTGGCTGCACCACGGGCAGCGGTTCGAGGATGTTTTTTGATAGTTTTTGCCATGTTTTCAAGAGTGGTTTTGAGCAGGTTTTTTGCCATAAAATACCAGTAAAGTAATACTAGAAAATAGCCCAAAAAGTTGAAAAAAAATAGTAGCAAAACAGGCAGCAAAAAGTAGGATAGGCGGCAGCAGTAGCAGCTTATCGGGGCTATTTTCGAAGCTTTTTCGAGACTATTTTTTAGGCATTCTTCGAAACAATATGTTGCTGGATATCAGTGTTATTTTTTTTAAAAAAAATAGGAGCCAAAGTCACCACGGAAAAAGCCTAAATGGGTAGTGGCAGGGTGGCGGTGGCGCTGGTTATTTTGGGGTTTTTCGATGGCTATTTTTTAGCTATTTTTGGTCTGATTTTTTGACAGAAAAATAATATTTTTCAAGAGCTATTTTTTTAAAAAAATGACATCGAAAACGGAGCATGGAGGAGACGGCAATAGCCGCCTAAAGTGGCGACAGCGGCGGGGCTGGTGGCTAGTTCGGGTTGTCTTGGATAATGTTTTCTAATAAGTTTTGATACTGACGTGATATATTTATATATCACTGCAAATCAAATAGTCCTGATGCAATCGGGATGCGAGAAGCTGATTTATAAAAGGATTATTATAGTCTATCTGATAATAGGAGATTGAAACTATTCAGAATTTCGATTTGATTATAAAATTGGGATATATATATATATATATATCTTGCATTTATATAACTGCGTGGATGATGTATATCTGTTTTATATATTTATATTAATTTAATTAATTTAAAAAATTCAGTTTTAATTAAATATTTTGTAAAAAAAAATAAAATTAAGTTTTTTTAATTAATATTTTTTAATTGAATATTTTTTTTAGATATTTTATTTTTTACAAAAATATCACATTTAAGATGATTTTTTGTTAAATCAAATATCTTGAAAAAATGTAGAAATTAATTCTGAATTTTAAATTAATTAAATGAAAAAAATATTTAATCTAAATAAATTATTATTTTTTAAAAAATGTATAACATTAAATAAAATAAATAGATATATTTAATCCCTACCTTAACTTTAACTGAAAAGCTAAAGAAAAAACTGTTCATTCATCGAATTTTATTTGTTATGCATTAAAATACGAAAAGATAATTTAACCATCTGGAATCTTTGGAATCGTGTACACGGAAAGATATTTGATTTTTTCAGATCGTATAATTTTTGAATTTAATAAATTTATTTTAATTAAATAGATTTTTATAACTCTAAAAAATATTTTAAAAATCTAAGTGGGAGAGAATTTATTCACAGATAAATCATGCGATCTCTATCACCAGTTTATAGGCGATGCAATTAAGTCCTGCGTGTTGGCAGTAAGGCCTTCATCTCATTCGGATAAATTAATTGCGGTATCGCCAGTACAAACCTCCTTTAGGGATAATTCTGGATAATTGTTAGTGTGAATCACTTCTGTATCTGAAGAGTTCCTTGCGAAGCGATTGATTTGGAATTAAGTGGTGGTTAACATTTAGCTATAAATAAATAATATCCTCTTCATCTGAGTTACTGCTATTATTTACTCGACCAAAGCTATGTCAATTATTTAATTTTACTTGGCAGAGTTAGTTGTCTAGATAGTAAAATTAATAGGAATTGGCCTGCCAGAAAAAACGATGGATAGTAGACGTCCTCCTATCGAGGCATACTATTCATAGGGTATCAGGCTGCTGGCGAATTTCTTTTAAAATGGTAGAGGGAACTAAATGAAAATAAATTCAAAATTTTGCTCATCATAATTAACGGTTATTTTTAATTATGTGATTCTCAGGAATAAAATGACTTTTAATCCACTCACTTCAATACTCAACGAAAACAAACTTACGGGACCAAACTATGTTAACTGAAAAAGGAATTTAGACATTATCTTAACTGCTAGGATTATAAATTTGTATTAACTAAGATATGTCCACTAGTACCTGATGTGGGGGCGACCGAACAGGAAATCCAGACCCATCAGAAGTGGCAGAAAGCTAATGAGATGGCTTTCTGTTATATTTTGGCTTCTATGGTAAATGTTTTGCAGCATCAGCATTAGTTTATGCCCAGTGCCTATGACATGATTATGAACCTCAAAGAAATATTTGAAAATCAAAATTGTACTGCTAGGCAGGTGGCCATGAAGTCTTTAATGAATGCAAATATGGCAGAAGGCACCCCAGTTAAGGATCATGTTCTGAAGATGATTAGTCTTCTGAATGAACTGGAGATCTTAGGAGCTGAAATTGACAGAGAAACCTAGGTCGATACCATACTCTAGTCATTGCTTGATAGTTTTAAGCAATTCTACCTGAACTATACCATGAACAAGCTCAGCTTTTCATTGCCAGAACTTCTTAAAGAACTTCTAGTAGTCGAGGGTGTTCTTAGGAAGCCAAGTTCTGTGTATCTAGCTGAAAAAGGTTCTTCCTCTAAGCCAAAAGTTAAGATAAAGAAAAAAGATCAGACACAGGGAGGCACAGGTCCAAAAGCAGTTAAGGGACCAAAAACTAGTGTGAAGAAGCCGAGAGGTAAATGCTATCACTGTAACCAGTTCAGGCATTGGAAAAAGCAGTGTATAATTTTTCTAAGTAAGAACAAACCAGGCAATTTCTGTTCACTGATGGTTGTAACATGTTTAACGGTGTTATTTACTGATACCTGGTGTGTAGATACGGGAGCCACTAATTATGTCTGCAATTCTTTGCAGGGGTTCTAAGAAATTAGACAGCTCAGTAACAGATAAATATACCTGCATATGGGGAATAATATAAAAGTGACAGCAGTTGCAGTAGGAGATATCACTCTCAGCTTTAGTAGAGATAAGATATTACTTCTAAATGATTGTCTTTATGTACATTCGATTGGAAGAAATTTAATTTCCGTTTCTAGTTTAATAAAGGATAAATATTCTGTTTATTTTAATGACTATGATTGTGAAGAAAAATAAATATTTTATTTGTTCTAGTACATTGGTGGATGATCTGTATGTCGTATCTCTTATCTTTCTTACATTACAACTAACTGAATTGAATAGCACATCTAATTTACTATATAAGAGAAAGTTTCCTTCTATAATGAGCTAAATGTTTTTTTGGTACTTACGCTTAGATCATATTAATCTAAAAAGAATGAACAGATTAGTAGAAGATGGACCTTTAAGTTCATTGGAAGTGAAGGCACTTTCAGTCTATGAATCTTGCTTAGAAGGTAAGATGACCAAGAGGCCATTTTCGGCCAATAGCTATAGAGCTAAAGAATCGTTGGAACTAGTTCACTCTGATATGTGTGATCCTATGACAATCTGGACTAGAGGTGGCTTTGAGTACTTCGTCAGTTTCATTGATAACTACTCAAGGTATGAATATATTTAGCTGATGCACTGTAAGTCTGAATACTTTAAAAATTTTAAAGAATTCAAGATGGAGGAGAAAAAGAATCTGAGTGAAAGTATCAAATCAGTACGATCCGACCGTGGTGGGGAGTAACTCTTTGGAGAGTTTAGGGACTACCTATCATCAGAAGGGATTATATCCCAGTTAAATGCACCGGACACTCCACAAAAGAATGGCGTAGTAGAAAGAAGGAATAGGACTCTTATGGAGATGGTAAGGTCCATGATGAGTTATTCAGGTTTACCCGATTCGTTTTAGGGATTTTCATTAGAGACAGCTGCTTACATTTTGAATTTGGTACCTTCTAAATTTGTACCTTTTACTCCCACAAAATTATAAACCGGGCGCAAGTCTAGTCTGAGACATATTCGGATTTGAGGGTGTTCAGCACATGTGCTAAAAGAAAACACGGGTAAGTTAGAACCGAGGACAGAGGTCTATTTGTTTATGGAGTATTCCAAGGGAATGAAGAGTGGTCTATTTTATAATTCTAAGAATTAAAAGGTCATTGTTAGCACCAATGCCCGATTCTTGTAAGAGGATTATATTATGGACCACAGGCTCAATAGTAAAATTGTTCTAAAAGAAATAAGAGAAAATACCAGTAGAACGGAAGAGGAACCACAAGTCACTGATATCCTATTATCTCGTTGTACTGGGAGGATTATATGGACAGGTGCAAATCATAAACAGGGTACTGATGCACATGGTTCAGATTCTACACAGCGTGTTACTACTAGTACACAGACATAGGTAGTGCCTCGTCGTAGTGAAATGGTTGTTCATCAACTTGATCAGTATTTGTTCTTGGGAGAATCTTTTGATAGGATCCCGGTAAAATTAGATACCGAACCCTGTAACTACAATGAAGCACTTCAGGATAAAGATGCAGATCTTTAGCAAAAGGCTATGAATTTAGAGATAGAATCTATGTATTCCAATCAGGTCTAGAAACTTGTAGAATCACTCGAAGGGATAAAACACATTAGATGCAAGTAGACCTACAAGAAGAAGAGAGGAGCAGACAAAAAGGTTAAAATCTTCAAAGCCAGGCTTATTGCAAAAGGGTTCACTCAGAAAGAAGGGATCGATTATGAGAAAACCTATTCACCGGTAGCCATGCTTAAGTCTATTTGGATTCTTTTATCCATTGCTGCTCATTTTGATTACGAAATTTAGCAAATGGATGTCAAGGAAGCTTTCCTTAACGGAACTCTTGACGAGTGTATCTATATGGTACAACTAGATGGTTTCATAGTAAAGGACTAGGAGTACATGTTGTGAAAGCTTAAAAGATCAATTTATGGACTTAAGCAAGCATCAAGGTCTTAGAATACTCAATTTGATCAAGCCATAAAGTCTTATGATTTTGATCAGAGTCCAGATGAGTCCCGTGTGTACAAGAAGCGTGACAAAAGCGTGGTAATCTTTCTACTACTTTATATAGATGATATGTTGCTCATCGAAAACGTTGTGGGGGGCATTTTCTACGGTAAAAGTATAGTTATTTGGGTAGTTCGATATGAAGGACTTGGGAGAAGCCAGCCACATCCTAGCGATCAAGCTTGTGCGAGAATGAAAACAAAGAATGTTAGACTTATCACAAACAAAATATATCGATGATATCCTTACTCGTTTTAGCATGTAGGATTCCAAGAAAATATTTCTCCCTTTCAGGCATAGAATCACTCTATCCAAGGATCATTGTCCTAAGACACCTGATGAGATAGAGAAGATGAAGGCAATTCCTTATGCTTCAGCAGTAGGAAGCCTAATGTATGCTATGCTTTGTATTAGACCTGACATTTACTTTGCCGTTGGCATAGTTAATAGATATCAGTCTAACTCAGGGCAAGAGCATTGCACTACTGTAAAGAATATAATCAAGTACCTAAAAAGAAATAAGAATTATATATTGGTTTACTAGGCAGACAGTCTAGTACTTTTAGGGTATACAGACTCAGATTTTTAGTTAGACAAAGATTCTCGTAAGTCTACCTCAGGATAGGTGTTTACCTTAGGAGGTGGAGTTATAAATTGGAGGAGTATTAAGCAGTCCTGCATTGCAGTTCTGAAGTAGCCAAGGAGGTCGTTTGGCTCAAGGACTTTCTGTTGGATCTAGATGTGGTCCCTTCAGTTTAGTTGGTTATTACACTTTATTGTGATAATATTAGAGCGATTGCAAACTCAAAGGAATCAAGAGTCCACAAGAAAGGAAAGCACAATGAGCGTAAGTATCATCTGATATGAGAAATTGTATAAAGAGGTGATGTTGGTGTGACTAATATTGTATCAGGAGACAACCTTGTAGATTCTTTTACAAAGAGCTTACCAGCTAAGACTTTTGATAGTCGTGTAGAGGGCATGGGAGTCAGATGTATAGCAGCATGATTTTGAGTATAAGTAGGAGATTATTAGGGTTGTATACTGAAAATCATGAATTTTATTTTAATTTTAGTATTTAATTTTATTTTAAAAAAATTAATTTTTTATTTTATGAGAATCTTAACGAGCAATGTATGCAATATCATTTATTTAATATTATACATGGATGTCTTTTATTTTATACAGTATTTAATTTGGTGTGTAGAGTACGACTTGCATACAGAATGCCAGATTTTAGATTCTTGTAGAATATAAGTATTTGTTCACAGTTTAGATGAAAATTGACATACCATCGGTACGACTGTAACACAGAGTTTTAGTAAACCTGTCTTGGTTACGGGGAACATATAATAGTGTCGTCTATTATTCTGACTCTCTGTACTAGTACACTTTGTGTGTATTGAACGGGACACATTTGGGTAATTAATTTTATACTGACTTTATAAATTAATTTACACCCCAATATTATTATGAGAGTGCTTATGCTCTTAATCTTGAAATAATTATTGATTCACGTATATTGAATATTCGTTATTTTGATTCATTAGAGGGTGCAATCTTATATGGATTTATATTCCCTGTGTGTTGGATAGCAGTATTAATTATATGGTGAATATTAATTATTGATGAAATTCACGTCTCGATAGATCGAGATTGACGATATCCCCTCAAGGAAGCTTATAAGTTTTGATCAGGCCAAACCCTGCAAATAGATTTGATTATCCAGCGGTCAAATAGGTTAAACGGAAGAGCTTAAGGAATTTTAAGATGCCGATTGAATTAAATTATCAGTAATTAAATTTAATTGACAGGTATCGGGAATCTTAACGTGGGGAGATGAGTTAACTATTTAATAACAAAAACTCAATGCAAGATGGTCTTGAGATTATGGGTCAAGTGCAATTATAGTTCTTTAGTGATGTGAACTATAATTTAGTGTATTATGAAAATTACAGAAACTGCTGCAAGATTTTCATAATTACAAATACCGCTGAGAGGTTTGCTTAATTTTAAAAATCACTAGATACGTATCTGGATTACACTAGAAGTCATTGTCAAAATTACTCCAAAGTTCCCTATTGTAACCCTATAAATATATGGGTAGGTTGAACGAAATTCATAATTTTTTCTTCAAGACTAAAGCTAACCAGGTTCTGCCAGTACAAGTTCTCGAAAGATCGTATAGCCCACACTACGTTCGGATATCACATAAGCGAAAACAATAGAAGGTCTGACAGAAGCTTCAACTCGAAATCAAAATCATAGTTGGAGAATCGACCGAAAATGTATTCTTTTAAATTAACTGTGCTGGTACGGGATTTTTTTTTTATAGTTCAGTATCAAAAGTTCTATCTGGATCCCATTTCGGCGATTGCCTGTGCAATTAATTTTTATTGAAAATCGATTACAAAAACAATGATCTTGTCAGTTTTGCCTCCAACACATCTGTTTGTGCATCTTCCCTTGTTGTTGCTTTTGAGCTTATAATCCATTCTCTTTTTAATGAAATGAATAAGATTTCTGATTACCTTGCTTTGTTTGATTTATGTCATACACTTTCTAACGATTTTAAATTCAACGGGGATGTCCTTGAAGAAATAAAAATTTTAATAAAAAGAGAAGAAGAAATACGCACTCAACCTATAATTGAAAAAACTTTGTCAATTATTCTGGGTAATGAAACTAATCCACGAATTCTGCAAATTGATTCTTCATTATCTTTAGTTGAACGTGAGAAATTAATAACTTTATTAAAAGAATTCAAGGACGTTTTTGCATGGTCCTTCAAGGATATGCCTGCTATTGGTCCTGATATTGTCCAATACCATATCCCTTTGTATCCCGATGCTAAATCGGTCAAATAAAAATTGAGATGGATACGGCCAGAATGGGCTATGAAGATCAAAGAAGAAGTCACCAAGCAGATCAACGCTGGACTCCTTATGGTAACTGAGTATCCGGAATGGGTGGCCAACATTGTTCTGGTCTTGAAGAAGGATGGATGCATTCGAGTCTGTGTGGATTTTCAAGATCTCAATAAAGCTAGCCCGAAGGAGGATTTTCCATTGTCGCATATTGATGTTTTGGTAGATAGTACAGCGAAGCATGCTCTCTTGTCATTCATAGACAGTTTCTCCAGGTACAATTAGAACTTAATGGACCCCAAAGACAAATAAAAGACCACATTCACTATACCTTGGGGCACCTACTATTATCCTATGATGCCATTCGGTTTAAAGAATGCAGGGGTAACCTATCAAAGGGCTTCCTCTACTTTGCTGTACGATATGATACACAAGAAAGTCAAGGCATATGTGGATGATATGACAGTGAAGTCCAAAGATCAAAATGGCCATATCGTAGCATTGCAAAAATTCTTTAAAATGATCAAAAAATACAAGATGCGGCTTAACCCATAGAAATGCGCCTTCGGAGTCACTACAGGTAAAATGCTCGAATTTATGAATACCCAACAGGCATTTATTAGGATTGGTATACTAAAAATTATGTTTTTAGTAATTAATTTTATTTTAATAAAATTAATTTTTTATTTTATGAGAATCTTTATGAGCAATGTATGTGTATCATTTTCTTTAATATTATACATGGATATCCAATATTTTGTATAGTATTTAATCTGGTGTGTAGAGTATAGCTTATACACAGAAGATATAATTTTAGGTTCTTGCATAATATAAGTTTTATGCTCACAATTTATATGGAAATGGACATACTATCGATATGACTGTGGCACAGAGTTTTAGTAGGTCTGTCTTAATTATGGGAAACAGATAATAGCGTCGTCTATTGTTCTGACTCTCTGTGCCAGTACATCTTATGTGTATTGAACGAAACATTTGGAGTAATTAATTTTATACTGACTATATAAATTAATTCACACCCCAAGATTATTATGAATAGTGCTTATCTTCTTAATCCTGAAATAATTATTGATTTGCGTATATTTAATATTCATTGTTTTGATTCATTAGAGGGTGCGATCTTATATGGGTGTATATTTTCGATGAGTTAAATAGCGGTATTATTTATATAACGAATATTAATTGTTAACAGAATTCACGTCCCGAAAGATCGGGATTGACAATACTCCCTTAAGTAATCTTATAAGTTTTGACCAGGCCAAACCCTGCAGGTGAATTTGATTGTCCAGCTGTCAAATAAGTTAAGCGGAAGGGTTTAAGAAATATTAAGATACCGATTAAATTAAATTAAATTATCAGTAATTAAATTTAATTGGCGAGTATCGAAAATCTTAACGTTGAGAGAAATGGTAAGCATTTAATAACAGGAGCTCAATGCAAGATAATCTTGAGATTATGGGTCAGAGTGCAATTATAGTTCTTTAGTGGTGTGAACTGTAATTTAGTATTTTATGAAAATTGCAGAAACTGTTGTTGGTTTTCCATAATCATAGATACCGCTATGAGGTTTGCTATGAGGTTTTCTTCTAAGAATAAAGCAGTCTAGGTTTTGTCGGTACGAGTTCTCGAAGGAATATAACCCATACTATATTCAAAAATCGCATAAGGGAATATAGTAGAAGATTTGATAGGAGTTTCAACTTGGATTCAAATCGTAGCTGAAGATTCGACCGGTAAAAAGGTATTCTTCTGAATTAACTTCAGATGTACGAGTTTTATTTTGATTGTTCGTAATCAAAAGTTTTATCTAGAGCTCGTTTTGGCGTTTCCTTGTCCAATTATTTTTTTTAGATAATCGTTTGCAAAATCAAAATTCTTGGTAGTCTTGTCTCTAACAGCATTGAAGTCGATCCATCAAAAATTAAGGCGATCATGGAAATGTCTCCTCCAAAGACCGAGCGAGAAGTCAGGGGCTTTTTGGGCAAGGTACAGTTCATCAGTCGATTCATAGCCAAGCTGACAACCACCTGTGAGTTGTTGTTTCACCTATTGAAGAAATGAACTAAGTTTAAATGGGATCAGAAATTCTAAGATGCCTTTAAAGCTGTGCACCAATACTTGCAAAACCCACTTGTTCTGGCTCATGAGCCTGATAGGCCACTGATTCTCGATTTGTTAGTAACTAACTCAGCTATGGGATGCATGCTAGTACAAGAAGGAGAAACTGAAGTTGAGAAGGCAGTCTACTACTTGAGCAAAAAGATGACATGGTTCGAGATACGATATATGCCACTGGAAAAGACATGTTGGGCTTTGGTTTGTGCCTTCCGAAAGCTAAGGCATTACATACTGTCTTTCACGGTGAATGTAATTTACTGGATGGATCCGGTAAAATACTTGTTTTAGAAACCGACATTAACAGGAAGGTTGGCTCAGTAGTTGTTACTACTGTTAGAGTTTGATCTCAAGTATGTCACCCGAGAGTCAGTAAAAGGCAGAGTCGTGGCAGATTTCTTGGCAGATCAGCCGATTGAATGAGATGAAGATGACGAGTTTCAATTTTTGGATGAGTAACTGATGGGAGTCAAGTACGACAAACGAACTTTGTGTTTTGATGACGCATCTAATCAGTATGGCTATAGAATATGAGTTCTCCTTGTCACTCCTAACGAATCACATGTTCCCTTATCTCTAAAGCTTAATTTTGAAGTTGCTAACAACCAAGCTGAGTATGAAGCATGCTTAGTTGAGTTAGAGGCAGCCCTAGAACTAAGGATAAAGAAAATTGAAAGTCATCGAAGATTCGATATTGGTAGTCTCACAAGCAAGAAGAGAATGGAAGGTCAAGGACGTAACACTGATCCTTTACCATCAAGAGCTAGAGAAGTTAATACCGTGCTTTGAATCAGTAATTTTCACTCATGTTTCGAGATTGCAAAAAACATTTGCCGACGCACTGGCTACTTTGGCATCAATGATTGATATACCATTCGAGGTTAGGATGAGGCCATTGATAATTGAGCAGAAGAGAAAATTGGCATACGAGATGACAACCGTAATTGAAGAAAGCATAGACAAACTCCCTTGGTACTTTGACATTCAAAATTTCGTGAAAAAGGAGAATACCCCAAGATTGCTAGCAAAAAGGACAAAAAAGTAATAAGGAGATTATCTACACAATTTTTCATTTACAGGGAAAATTGTACAAACGAGGGCATTCTAGAGTCAACAAGCTATGTGTCAGCAGTGAAGAACGCCGAGAATTGATGAAAGGGATACATGCGGGAGTTTGCGGGCCTCACATTAGTGAAAACATGTTAGCCAAGAAGATCCTACGACAGAGGTATTTTTAGATAACAATGAAGACGGATTGCATACAATTTGTGCAAAGGTGCCATAAGTGTTAGATCCATGCAAACCTTATGCACGTTCCCCCAACCCAGTTGTATAACTTGATGTCGCCATTACCATTCTCAGTATGGGGTATTGATGTGATTGGCAGAGTAACACCAAAGACTTCAAATGGGCACGAGTTCATTTTGGTAGCCATCAACTATTTTACCAAATTGGTGGAGGCTACCTCCTACTCGGTATTAAAAGCCTCTCACGTCGCCAAATTCATCAAGTAGAACATCATTTGTCGATACGGGGTTCCTCATGAGGTCATCTTAGATAACAGCTCACACTCTCAAGGTGAGGTCTTGGACCTTTTTAAAGAATATCGGATAGTGGCTCACAAGTCGTCACTATACCAACAACAAACCAACGGGGCAGTCGAGATAGCAAATAAGAACGTCAAAAAGATTCTACAAAAGATGATCAACTCACATAAAGATTGGCCAGAACACTTACCGTTTGTGCTGTGGGGGTACAGGACATTGATTAGAGCTTTAACAGGAACCAAGCCTTACTCTTTAGTGTATGGAATATAAGCTGTACTTCTTATTAAGGTGAAAATTCCTTCACTAAGAGTAGTGGCTGAGGATCATATTCCAGAAACAGAATGGTAGAGGAATCAGTGTTGGAGGCAAACTGCCAAGATCATTAATTTGAATACCAATTTTTTGATAAAAAAATACTGGACGGACAATTGTTGAAACGGACTCCAGTTTAAAATTTTTTAATGTCGAACGATCAAAATAAAACTCGTACTTTCAAAGTTAGATTCAGGATTATACATTTCGAAATCTAGTAGAATGATTTCGGTTACTGTAACAACCACGAATGTGAATCCGTCAAGTTGAAGCCCTGATCAAGCCTTCTACTGTATTTCCAAATGCGAGTTACGAAAGTAGAGCAGGCTACGATCTATCGTGATCTTGAAATTGCTAATATGGCTACCTAGGATTTATGTGAAAATCCTAATTCAATAATGAATGTACTATGGAATGTGGCCTAGGGTTAGCATAACCACATATATGTAGGGCTACAACAGGGACTTGTAGAGTAAATATGACTTAGACTTCTAATGTAATTATGAAAACCCGCTTGCCCTTGAGACAATTTTATAAAAACATAAATTACAATTTATACTACTAAAGAATCGTAATTACACTCCCAACCACATTCTTAAAACCGATTATTCGAGCTCCTATTATTAAATGCTTAACTCATCTCTTCACGTTAAGATTCTCGATACCCGCAAATTAAGTTTAATTATTAATAATTTAATTTAATCGACTTCTTAAAATTTCTTAAGCCATTCCGCTTAACTTATTTGACAGCCGAATAATTAAATCTACTAGCAGGGTTTGGTCCGGTCAAAACTTATAAACTTCCTTAAAGGGGTATCGTCAATCCCGAACAATTGGGATATGAATTTCATCAACAAATAATATTCGCCATATATTTAATACCGCTATCCAACTTACAGAGAATATTGACTCGTAAAAGATCACACCTCTAATGAATCAAAATAACGAATATTAAATATATGCGAATAATAATTATTTCGGAATTAAGAACATAAGCACTCATAATAACATTGGGGTGTGAATTAATTTATATAGTTAGTGTAAAATTAATTACCTCAATGTGGTCCTGTTTAATACATAAAGTGTACTAACACAGAGAATCGAAACAATAAACAAAACTATTATTTGTTTCCGATAACTAACACAGGCCTGCTAAAATTTTATGTGCTAAGTTGTACCAATGGTTTATACAATTCCATCTAAACTGTGAACCGTAAACTTATATTTTGTAAGAACCTATAATTTGGTCTTCTGTATGCAAGCCGTACTCTACACACTAGATTAATAATGTACAGAATAAAAGACAACCATGCATAACATTAAAGAAATGATATCTCATATATTGCTCGTTAAGATTCTCATAAACAAGAAAATAATTTTATTAAAAAATAAAATAAAATACAAAAATCAATAAAATTCATGGTTTCTTAGTATACAACTCTAATAATCTCTCACTTATATTCAGAACCGTGCCGCCATATATCTAACTCTCATGCCCTCTACATGACTATCAAAAGTCTTAGCTGGTAGGCTGTTTGTAAAATAATCTGCAAGGTTGTCCCCTGATGCAATCTTGGTCACAGCAACATCATCTCTCTGTACGATTTCTCATATTATGTGATATTTATGCTCAATGTGCTTTTTTTTCTTGTGGACTCTTGGCTGTTTCGAATTTGCAACCACTCCGCTATTATCACAATAAAGTGTAATAACTGACTGAACTAAAGACATCACATCTAGATCCAACAGAAAATTCCTGAGCCAAACAGCCTCCTTTGCTGCTTCAGAAGTTGCCACATACTCGGCCTCTATAGTGGAATCTGTAATGTATGACTGCTTGATACTCTTACAACTTATAGCTCCACCTCCCAAGGTAAACACGTATCCTAAGGTAGACCTATGGAAATCTTTTTCTGACTGAAAGTTCGAGTCTATGTACCCTAAAGGTATTAGACTATCTGCCTGGTAAACCAACATATAATTCTTATTTCTTTTTAGGTACTTGATTATATTCTTTACCACAGTCCAATGCTCTTGCCATGGATTAAATTGGAATCTATTAACCATGCCAACGACAAAGTAATTGTCGGGTCTTATACGAAGGATAGCATACATTAGGCTTCTTACTGTTGAAGCAAATGTATCCATACCTTGAGTAGTCATCAATGAAACTGACGAAATACTCAAAGCCGCCTCTAACCCATATAGTCATAGGACCACACACATTAGAGTGAACCAGTTTCAACGGTTCTTTAGCTTTATAGCCTTTGGTCGAAAAGGGTCTCTTAGTTATCTTACCCTCTAAGCAGGACTAACAGACTAGAAGTACCTCGACTTCCAACGAACTCAAGGATCCTACTTCTACCAATCTATTTATCCTTTTTAGATTAATATGACCTAAGCGTAAGTGCCAAAGAAACATTTGATTCATTAAAGAAGGATCTTTTCTCTTATATAGTAAATTAGATGTGTTATTCGATTAAGTCAGTTAGAGTGTAGGAGAGATAGGAGATATGATATAAAGATCGTCCACCAATGTACCAGAATAGATAAACCGTTTATTATTCTTAATAACCACAGAGTTACTAAAATAAACCAAATATTCGTCTTTAACCAATGTAAAAACAGAAATTAAATTTCTTCTAATAAACGGTACATAAAGACAATCTCTTAATATTAAAACTCTATTTCACTAAAATTGTGAGTGATATCTCCTACGGCAACTGCTGCCACCCTGGTATTGTTGTCCATGTGTAGGTAAATCTCTTCATCATTGAGTTGTCGGGTTTCGTGGAACTCCTGCAAAGAATTACAGACATGATTGGTGGCTCTCGTATCTACACACCAAGTACCAGTAGATAACACCACTAAACATGTTTCAACCACTAGTGAACAGAAATTACCTTATTTATTCTGCTTATTGAGAAAAACTGGACACTATTTTTTTCAATACACCAACTAGTTACAGTGATAGCACTTGTCTCTCGGCTTCTTTGCACCAGTTTTTGGCCCCATAGCTGCTTTTGGACCTATGCTCCCTATTTTTGAATCTTTTTCTTCTTCTTACCTTTCAGTTTAGAGGAAGAACCTTTTTCAGCCACATGCACACTACCTAACTTCCAAAGAATACCATTGGCTACTTGAAGCTCTTTAAGAAGTTTTGCCAATGAAAAGCTGAACTTATTCATGGAGTAATTCAGGCAGAACTGCTTAAAGTTATCAGGCAGCGACTGGAGTATGATATCGACCTGGGTTTTTTCGCCAATCTTAGCTCCTAGAATCTCCAGTTCATCCAGAACACTGATCATCTTCAGAACATGAACCCTAATTGGGGTGCCTTTATCCATGTTTGTATTCATCAGAGATTTCATAGCCACCTACCTAGCAGTACGATTTTGATCCCCAAACATTTCTTTGAGGTTCATAATTATGTCATAGGCATTGGGCATAGATTGATGTTAATACTATAATAAATTTAACATATAAACCAAAATATAACAGTAGCCATCTGATCAGACTTTTGCCACTTCTGATAAGTTCGAGTTTCCTGATCGATCGCCCATTTATCAGGTACTGGTGGACAAATCTCAGATAATACAAATTTATAATCCTCGACAGTTAAGATAATATCCAAGTTCCTTTTTCAGTCTACAAAGTTTGGCCCAGTTAGTTTGTTTTCTTTGAGTATAGTCGCGAGTGGATTGAAAGTCATTTTAATCCTAAGAATCACATAATTAAAAATAACCATTAATTATGATGAGAAAAATTTTGAATTTATTTTAATTTAGTTCCCTCTACCATTTTAAAAGAAATTCGCCAGCAAGTGGCCATGATTCAGGACATATTTATTTTGGGGAGACAGTGACTAATATATACCACCTCATCTGACATCCGTTTTTGCCCCAGTTTTTTCTAAAAAATAGCTCACGAAATATGCTATTTTTCTATCAAGAAATCAGAACGAAAATAGTTTCGAAAACGGTTTTCGACGAGGGCCGAACTGTTAGAGTTAGTATACTAAACATCATATTTTTAGTATTTAATTTTATTTTAATAAAATTAATTTTTTATTTTATAAAAATCTTTATGAGCAATGTATGTATATTATTACTTTTAATGTTACGCATTGATGTCCTTTATTCTGTATAGTATTTAATCTGGTGTGTAGAATATGGTTTACACACAGAAGACTATATTATAAGTTCTTGCAAAATATAAATTTTAGTTCACAATTTAAATTAATTTATACCCCCAAAGTTATTATAAGAGTGCTTATACTATTAATTCTGAATAATTATTGATTTGCCTATATTTAATATTCGTTATTTTGATTCATTACAAGGTACGATCTTATATGGGTCTATATTCCCCGTGAGTTGAATAGCGGTATTATTTATATGGTAAATATTAATTATTGACGAAATCTATATCCCGAAAAATCGAGATTGACGATACTCCCTCAAAGAAGCTTGTAAGTTTTCACCAGACAAAACCCTGCAAGTGGATTTGATTATCTGGCGGTTAAATAAGTTAAGCAGAAGGGTTTAAGGAATATTCAGATACCAATTAAATTAAATTAAATTAAATTGTCAGGTATCAGGAATCTTAACGTGGACAGAAGTGGTAAGTATTTAATAACAGGAGCTCAATACAAGATGATCTTGAGATTGTGGGTCTTAGTGTAATTATAGTTCTTTAGTGGAATGAACTGTAATTTAGTATTTTATGAAAATTATAAAAATCGCTGCGAGTTTTTCATAATTGCAGATACTGCTACGAGATTTGCTTAATTACAGAAATCGCTGATACGTATCTATGTTCCACTATAAGTTTGACTCATAATTACTCCACAAGTCCCTACTGTAGCCTTATAAATATGCGGGTAGGCTGAACCAGTTTCATAACTTGTCGTTTAAGACTAAAGCTATCAAGATTTTACCGATACGAGTTCTCGATAATCCGTAACCCACACTACATTCGAGAATTGTATAAAGAAATACAGTAAAAGGTCTGGCAGGAACTTTAACTTGAAATTAAATCGTAGTTAAAGAATCGACCGATAAAAATGTATTCTTTTAAATTAATTTTGGTTGCACGGATTTTAATTTTGATCGTTTAACATCAAAAATTTTATTTGGTGCCCGTTTCTGTGTTTACCCGTCCAATTATTTTTTTACTGAAAATCGTTTGCAAAAATAATGAGCTTGGCAATTATGCCTCTAACAATTGGTATCAGAGCCGTTTTATTTTTTGCTTATGGTTATCGGGGCCGGGTAGTTTTAAAACTGTGCTAACTTAGTTTTGCAGGCGTTTTAATCCTGATTTTATGATCTTCATATTATTGTTCATGTTTAATTGAATGGGTTTGTATGATGATTATATTTTTTAATCACGGAGGTTGATTATGATAGATTAAGTTTTTTTTTTTCTAGAATCGAATGTGAGCCTTCGAGACATAGGATCGATGTAATAGCTAGTTATCTATTTTTAAATATCTGTTTGGATTATTGAAGAACATGTTGAATATTCAAGAACACGAAGAACAAGCGGCGGCAACGGCGGTGGTTTTGGGTTTTCACGGGCCACGGATCGCGATAAGTTTTTAATGGTGTTAAATAATTTTTTTGATTAGTTTTTGCAATATTTATACATTAAAAATAGCAGCAAAAATATATCAAAAATAGCAAAAAAATTAGCAAAACAGCACCACCACTGGTGGCTTTGTTGGCGGCGGTTCGGCAGTGGTTTTGATAATTTTTCGGGTCATTTTTGGAACTATTTTTGGTGTAATTTTTTAGGCATAAAATAGCAATAAATATATCTTAAAATACTATCCAAATATTATTAAAAATGTGGGCCAAATACTGCATAAAAGGGAGCAAAAACTGCAGCGATTTTTTAGCGACGGCCATAATGCAACAGGCACTATTCAGTGCTATTTTTCGAAACTTTTTTGGACTATTTTTGAGGCGTTCTTCGAAGCATTAGGTAACTGGATATTTGAGCTATTTTTTCAAAAAAAAAAAATGAGCGCGAAAGGACCACCGAAAAAAGCCCAAACAGGGGACTGTTTGGGGCGGCGGCGCTGGTGGGAGGCGACAGTGGTTTCCAAGCTGTTTTTCAGTAGTTTTTCAAGCTGGTTTTTTGATAAAAAAATACTACTTTTTGAGAGCCTTTTTTTTGGTATAAAAAGCATCGAAAATGGAGTTCGGGCGAGGTGGCAAAAGTCGCCTGAAGTGGCTGGAGCGGCGGCGCCAGCGGCGGTGGTTTGTGGTCGATGGTGGTTCGACTCTCTTGAGGCTGTTTTAATCATTTTTATGATATATTTGATACTGATATATAATATACTTGTATATCACATAGTATCAGAAAATTCTGATACAATCGGGACACAAGAATCAGAGACGAACATGGATTATTATAACTTATCTTGAATAAAAGATTTAAACGTTTCATCGTTTCACTTTGATCATAAAATCAGGATATATGCATATCGTGTTCATACATATATGAACTGCATAGATGTATATCTGTTTTATTTTCTCTTTTTAATTTAATTAATTTAGAAAATTTGATTTTAGTTAAAATATTTTGTAATTAAAAATAAAATAAAAAATTTTTAATTAAAATTTTTAATTAAATAGAAAAATTTTAGATATTTTATTTTTTTATAAAATATCACATTTAAGATAATTTTTTATAAAATCGAATATCTTGGAAAATGTGAGAATTAATTTTGAATTTTAAATTAATTAAATAGAAAAATATTTAATCGAAATAAATTATTATTTTTTAAAAAATATGAAACAAAAAATAAAATAAATAAAT
>JAULJZ010153829.1:0-13295 GCA_032270985.1 Heliamphora pulchella
GTTAGAATTCTACGCTATATCCACAGTAATCCCGGTAAGGGGTTGCATTTTAGTGATTACGGCCTATCTATGATGGAAGGATATTCTTATGCTGACTGGGCAGGATGCCCCATTGATCGGCGATCCACTTCTAGATTCTCTATATTTATCGATGGCAATCTTATCACTTGGAAAAGCAAGAAACAGGACGTAGTTTCGAGGTCAAGTGCAGAAGCAGAATACCGAGCTATGGCCTTGGCCACATCTGAGATTTTGTAGCTTCGTCAATTGTTTAGTGAGTTGGGCGATCCCTGTAATAACCCAACGAAACTTTGGTGTGATAATAAATCTACAGTGTATATTGGCACGAATCCGGTGTTCCACGAGCGTACTAAACATATCAAGGTGGACTAACATTTTATTCGGCATGGATATCAGAATGGTGTGATCGTGTTCGGTGCAGTTCGTACTGGAGAGCAGTTGGCAGATATCTTTACTAAGTCTGTTCCAGATCCTCGGATTCGATATATATGTAATCATATCTGTTAACATGTTCCACATGTAGATTCACGTTCTCCTTGTCCTCCTCATCTCCGTTCTGTTTGGCTCCTTCAGAAATGTCATCCAAGTCAATGAACTTGGATTCTTTATCTCTGACAATGCACTGTCTGTTTCTGCCTTTGACATGTCCTTGCACAGCGCCTGTTCATTAAATACCACATTCCTGCTTCTAACAATTCTCTAATTTTGATCATCCCAAAACCAGTAGTCAATCTCATCATCACCATAACCGATGAAATAACATTTCTTAGACTTTGATTGTAACTTACTTCTAGCATCAAAATCAACATGAACATATGATGTGCATTCAAAAAAGATATTTTTTTACCTCTTTTCTGCTCTATACCTCCTCTGAAATTCTGAAATCCAAAGGTACTGATGGTCTCCGATTCAAAAGGTAAGCTGATGTGTTTACTGCATCAGCCCAAAAGCACTCGGGTAATCCAAAATTCAATCTCATGCTTCTGGCTCTCTCATTCAATGTCATGTTCATCCGCTCAACCACGCCATTCTGATGTGGCATTCCTGAAATGGTCTTCTACCATCTAATTCCACTGGCTGCGTAGAACTCTCTGAATCTCCCGTCTATATACTCGCCACCGTTATCTGATCTCAGATACTTCAACTTCAAACCAATTTCAGTCTCAACCAAAGCTTTCCACATATTCAATACTTCAAACACATCAGATTTATTCTTCAGAAAGTAAACCCATGCATTCCTGCTGGAGTCGTCTATGAACGTGACATAGTACCATGAGCCTCCAAGAGTTGCAACTGGGGAAGGTCCCCACAAGTCTGTGTGTACCAATTCCAACCTATCTAGCTTTGGTGTCCTACCGCTTTTCAGAAAGTTGGCTTTCCTCTGTTTCCCAAAGATGCAACCCTCACACAAATAAAATTCCACAAACTTCAAACCCGACAACTTGCCCTTTAACTGCAGAATTTTCATCCCTTTCTCACTCGTGTCCCAGCCTCTGATGCCATAAATTTGTGTCTGATCCACTGTCTGTAAGTGCTACTGTATCCTTTGTACTTGTGGTCATGTACAGGATACCTATCTTTATTCCCCGACCCACTACCATGGCTCCCTTCGTGACTTTCCACGTGCCACCAACCAAGGTCACTAAATGACCTTCAGTATCTAACTGTCCGACATATATCAAATTTCTCATAAGTTTAGGAACATGCCGTACCTTATGTATCTTTCACACTGACCCGTTTGCCACTCTAATTCTGACATCACCTGTACCCATAATGTCCAAAGCCTCCCCTTCTGCCAAATACACTTTGCCAAAGTCACCGATCACGTAGTTTTCAATGATCTTCCGGTGCGCCGTAGTGTGAAAGAAGCCCCTGAATCCAACACCCAAGAGTCAATTAGGCTGTCAACAGATAAGAGCAAAGCATCCTGAACATTCTCTATCACGACATTGGCTGACTCACCGTCAGCCTTCTTCCTCTGCTCTCTACAGTTCTTCTTGATGTGGCCAATCTTTTCACAACCCCAGCATTCAGGATGTCGTCCCGACGTAGACTTGCTTCTGCCTTTCTGGATTTAGACTTGCCTCTGTTCTAATTTCTGTCACTACCTCTACCCCGTGTTTCAGCATTCAATGTCGTACCGGCATTTGACCAAGAATTGAACGCTTCACCCGAATCCCTCCTGCGAATCTCCTCACTCAATATCAAGTCTCTAACATCATCATACTTTAATTTATTCTTTCTGACAGAATTAATCACTGCCGTTATTATTGCCTCCCAACTGTTTGGCAACGAAGCTAACATAATTAAGGCCCTAACTTCATCACCAAAGCTGATATCCACTGAAGATAGTTGATTCTTGGTAGTATTGAATTCATTTAAGTGTTGTGCAACGGGTGTACTCTCAGCCATCTTTATATTAAAGAGTTTTTTCATGAGATGTGCCTTATTGTTTGCTGACAGCGTCTCATACATACTTGGCAGGGCCGCCATCATATCCGTTGTAGTCTTCTCCTTGATTACGTTGTGCGCCACTGACCGGAACAACGTCAATCTGATAACTCCCAGCACCAGTCTGTCAAGCAAGGCCCAATCCTCATCCTTCGTGTCCTCTAGTTTGGAACCCTTCAGCGTAAGTGTAGCTTCTTTCCATATAGATAATCTTCAATCTGCATCCTCCAACAGCCGAAATTCGAACCGTCAAACTTCTCAATTCTTGTCGATATTTTTTGTTCTACCATGTGTGTTCTTCATCCTCCTAAACCAGAACTCTGATACGAGTTGTTGGAGATTAGAAAGCTATCACTAATCCGCTCGAGATCAACAACGAACACACAATCACGGAATAAAAACAAAGAAGGAGAGAAAGAGAGACAATCACGCAATACGCAAGATTTATGTAGTTCAGCAAGGCGTGCCTTTGTCTACGGGATCACACACTTCCACTATATTGTTGAGAGTTACAAAGGGAAGAGAGTTTTGGAGAGAGAGAATACAATAGAATAAGAAAATAATGAAAACTCATACGGCTGCTGCAACCCTAACAGCTTATAAAAGGGTATTCCTCGCACAGACCGATTGATCGGTCAAGACTGATTCTCGACTTTTCCCGCAGTCTCCACAAACTACTGTGAGCTACTTCAGACCGATTGATCTGTCTCCAGACCAATCGATCGATCCGTCTTTCCCTCATGAGTGATTTTCTTCATTCTCTGAAAATTTCATCATCACTATATCATTGACAAACAACATATACAATAGGACCTCTTCCATTTAATGAATATAAAGGATGAAGTGGAAAAAGGATGTGATCCAACCAAAACCCTACAAGCATGGATTCATTCATAATCATGCAGCATTCAAATGTCCTTCAAATCCAAGTGAGACCCATAAGATTGCTCTTCCATAAATTTTAGTTGAGCTCTCTTTTGGTGGGAGTTATAGTTCATTGCATACAGAGGTAATGTGGTTTCACCCCTACTCACATTTTTTTAAAACCATAATGAAATTTACTTACCATAAACAAGAAAATTGCAATATGCAAGTATTGCAGCAGTAACAGCGCCAACTAACTATATAATTCCTCCTCTTCTCTTAACTAACCCTTTAATGTATGACTAGTATTCTGGAATTTCCCAGCCCTGGCATCAAAATCTTTATGAAGCATCTTATATTACTGTTCTTATCTTTTAGGTCATGGTAAGCTGGATCAGAGCCAGGATTTCTTCATTTGGGTTAGTTTCAGTAATTGAGCCACCACATTAGGTTACCGTCTGATCCATGTTTTAGCAAATTACAGGTATAATAATCAAATTGGCAATATTCTACAGAACAACAATTTTTGAATTGCTCAAAAGTGAAAAAAGAAAGCTACTATAAAAGAAATTAGAGAAGTGAAAAGCTTTCCATAAACAACAGTGATGACATTGAGCAAAATGATGCTCCTAAGTTTCGTCGACGCGAATAAGATCCTTCGCCATAAGGATCGCCTTTCGAACAACGATTTAAAACTTAGATTTGGCCTCTTTGCGGACTGGGGCCGATTTACAGAGACCTCATTTTTCGGATTATCCCCAAATGTTTCTGGTTTTACAGATTTCCTCACTCTCTTACCGTCCTTATGACTAGCAGAACAAACAGATGATGAAGAGGACGAACATGAGGACGAAGAGGAAGGATCTACGGAGAAAGCGGTGAAACGAGTCTGCTTTTTGTGGATCGTACTGAATGTAAAGATCATAGAGGAAATGAAACGAGGAGAGTTTGAAAATTTGATCGCAGAGTCGCCCATTGTCTTCCATGGCCATGTCGGCGGCGATGGTGACGCCATGGTTATGCTTGAGGAGCTCAGCTGAGCACAGTTCTCTCTCAGAGATTTCACTAACCTTGACTCCTTGTCTCGCTGCAGATATTTCCGTATGGGCAATCAGCAACTGCAAATTAAAGACCGTCACAAATCGTTTTGCTCTATGGGGAGTTCACCAGTCGGGAGTCGACACATAGCAAAATATGTCGGCTGTCTATGAGATTTCCACCATCCGAGAATTTTTTTGGCTACCATGCATTGCCCAATTCAATTTAGGCCATCGCCCATCGTTTTGGGTCCACGTAAAAAGTAATATAATTCAACACAAATATTCACAAATAAACTTGTGGTTTAAATTAATTGAGTGCAATTCAGCATTTATTAGGATTTTTTTTTTTTGCCCTTACATTTGAGAGTACCGTGATGTTGTACATGGATACACTTAGTTTTATTTTGATAATATAAATTCTTCATTTTATTGTTCTTAGTGTATAAATTAATAGTATAAAAATTTAAGTTATTTAGATATTATTAAGTGCATATAAATTATATTTATCTTAAATTAGTGTTTACACCATATTTTACCAAATTAGCTCGGCAAGGATTAAAATGGCCCATCGAGCGAAACGACATGAATTCTATCTAAGGAAGCTTTTAAGGACCATCGAGCAGTTTCCATCGAGCAGCTCCCATCGAGTGCTCTATGTTGATTTCCATCTAATGGTCTGCAAAGCGACATCACTTATCCAAGAAGTGGTCCACGTGGGAACAAGCGCTTTGTTGATTTTGCAAAGCAACAGCACTTGTCCAAGAAGTGGTCCACGTGGCAAAAACGTGACAACCGAAAGGAAGTAATACATGTTTTTCATAAGCACAAGTAATAATGAAATAATTGCAAACAGTTGCACATTTATCAAGGCAATTAAGAGATATATCATGACTAATTGACAAGTAGCATTCTAGGATTTTGAGAGAGAAGGACAACGGTTGATGGAAACTGCAAACAACGCGTGACATCCCAACATGATGAAGCAGTTATTGGAATTTGCCAGCAGTTTTTTTATAGAATTCTATAAATATGTTAATTTATATTTAGTGAAGGACACACTCAACTCGGCAAATCGCCTATTTTTCTTTTACTTTTGTAGGAGTAACTTGTAATACGTTGATCGTGTAACCAGTTTCCGTTTCATCAAAGTAATAAAATATCTTTTATTGTTTTCGATCATATCCACTGTTATCTTTTGGCTAAGTCCTGAAACAAAGCAAAGGACCCCAGTACGATCGCTTGATAGTTTGTTTTGGTAAACAAATTTTGGCACGCCCGGTGGGACTACACATTAAGTCAAAAGAAATGGTGCAAACCCGAAAAGACAAAGCAGTGCAAAAAAGAGTAGCCTCCACAGAGGTTACCAACAGTGCAACAAATGATTTGGACTAATTGAGTGGTCCAAATGGTCAATCTAAGGGCCTAGAGAGGCTCTCTGCATAAGAAAGATAGAAAGTGTTTGAAGTTTTCAACAATCCAAAAGTGGTTGAAGTATTCAGCAATCCAAATGTGGAAGAGCAAGAGTTCGTTATGGCAATGAAGAAAATGGTTAATGGATCTGATTTAGGAACAACACATGTGGGATTTACTTCGAATGAAATGGCAAGTGCTAGCATGCCATTGGTAAGGCTGCAGACAGAGCATCAAGGACCATCGATGACCCCTTGCGTTGGACATTCGCAACAACAGGTATGTTACAACCATATCTTTGAGCCTAGGATTTCTCAAGGGTCAGGATCATATATCAACCCAGTTTATGAACACAGTCATCAAGGATCTGGGTCTAGATATTATAGACCTAATGTTAGAGGATCATTAGTAGGAACATAGCCAATTCCACCTATGGTAGACCCATTTTTATCCAATTCCACCAATGGTGGGGCCAGTTAGGGTTGATTAACCTATGCATTAGGTCGAACAACCAATGAATGCTAATCTCATGATGGGATAACAAAAAATACTCCCATTCATCGAACTAAAAACAACAAAAAATAAAGTCATGGCCAAACACTCCCCCACCCGTCGAACTCTTCTTTCTCTCCCTCATCTTCTCTTCTTTTTCGTTTCGCCATAGGAGAATACAAATTATTCCCATCTTCTTTCTAAATTTTGGTACTATTCCACTTAAATCTTGACATTGCTCCAAGAGACAGTTACCCTACTCGGTGAGAGTAATGCGCATGTACAAGAAAGTTCGGGTTTTGCCAAATTTGGGTCTCCCCACGAGAGCTAGGGTTTTCGAATTTGGGGTTTTTGGCGATTTTCGGCGTCTTTGGCTTCATGAGATAGGATTTGGACTAAATTAGGTGTTTTGTGTTGATTTGGGTGGATTTTGGTTATTAATTACATGAAACCCTACTATTGTATGAGATTAAGCTAAACCCGAACAAATTCATGGTCATTTGGTTTGGATTCATATTCTTTGATTAATATTGTGAGATGGGAACCTATGGACAATAGTTGTGGCTATGTAACTAAATAATTGTGGAATAGAGACTTAGAACCATGATTTAACTCAAGATTTGGAGGATTACCATAAAATCTCGTTGACTTTTGTGTAATTGACTTGAATCTAGATAATTGAATAAGAAGTTGGAATATAGGACATGTAATGAGAGTAATTGAATCATGTAAATTGTTAATTTATGAATTGAAGGTTAAGTTTTGTTAGCCCAAGGGCTTTTTTAATTAGATTTTGATGATTTTGATAATTTATTTTCTTATAATTAATTTAATTTAAAAAGATCATATTTAATTGTTTCCAAAAAGGTAAGTGTTGACATTACGTGACAAATAAATCGACACCTTATACCATTTGTGCTGAAACTTTGCATCAAATGGATTGACACTCAGTGTTCTTGTAAAAAATGTTTTGTGTCGACACCAATTAATAATTGAGTCGACACCTTAAGGCAAAACACGCTTGAGATTCTCAAGTGTGTCGACACAAATGAAATTTAGGGTCGACACCTTAACTACTTTGCTTAAGATATTTCAGGAACTAAGATGAGTCGACACAAACTGATTTTGGTTTGACACCTTCTATATTGGACCAGGATTCATTTTGAGTCGACACCAAAGTATTTTGAGTCGACACCAAATGATCATTCGGGTTCTAGATTTCTGGTTTTATAGGTCAACACCAAGTTCACATGAGTCGACACCAAAACACCATTCGGGAAACAAAATGAGTCAACACCAAAGAGAAATGAGCCGACACTAGGGCTACAAGTCATTTTTCGATTCTAAGTAAAAAGGGTCAACACCAAAGGTTTTTGAGTCGACACAAATATTCCTTTCGAAAACAAAGAAATTTTGGGTTGACACCAAACGAAGTTGAGTCAACACCAAAACAACCGAGACTGTCTAAAAATTTTTGAGTCAACACTAAATGAAGATGAGTTGACTCTAAACGTCTCGAGGCAGACTGTAACTTTCTGAGGCGACACCAGACGATTTTGAGTCGACACCAAAGTCTCACTTGGAAATCTAAAGAAATGTAATGGGTCGACACCAAATGATTCATGAGTTGACACTATTATATAGGTGAGGTAAAAACAGAAATTGGGTCGATACCAATGAAGAACTGAGTCAACAGAATCACTTGAAGAACCAAGCTCTAAACATTTTGTGTCGACACCAAATGATTTTATGTCGACACCTGCGACAGAATTTAAATCTCACGCTGGTTCAACGGTACCATTTCAAAACATTAATTGGCTCCATCAACCCATCAGCAGTCATTTACTTCAGATGACTATGTGAGGAGTTAATTTTCAGAGCTTTAAATCTCTTGACACTGTTCTATTACTTGAATCGAAAGCTCAAAATCTTTAAGAAAGCATTTATTGCTCATTTACTCCTTCAATCGATTCTCACTATTTCTTGTTCATTCATTTTCAATCATTTTGTAAAGAGAGTGAGTTAGTGAATCTTTGATTCTTTCATTTATTGTAATAGAGAGTGAGTCACATTTGATCTTTTAAGAGAGTGAGTTACCCTCTTTAAAGAAGAGCTCAAGAGAGATTAGAAAAAATAAAAAATTATTTTGTAAAATCTTCTTGAGGCTGTAAAAGGCTTTTGAATACTCCTGTGAAGCATTTGATCCTAGTGGATATTTTCAAGGGGAGTCTTGAGGAGTGGACGAAGGCTTAGAAGAAGCCGAACTACGATAAATCTTAGTGTCTGGTTTATTTTCTCTCTCCTTAATTTTTTTAATTTTTTTATTGCTTTATTACTTACCATATTTGCTTGTGAAATTAAAGGATTTCATAAAAAGTTTTTAAAATTGTCATTATTATTTTAAAACCCAATTTACCCCCCTTTTGGGTTGCCTGAACTAACAATTGGTATAAGAGATTGGGTTCTTATTTTTGACTTAATTGTCTAAGAGTTTCTATGGCAACCACTAGTATTGAACCTATTCAATCCGAAGGTCAATCCACCAACAGACTCCCTTTATTTAATGGAACAAATTACAATTATTGGAAGGCTAGAATGAGAATCTACATTTGAAGAAGAGCAAGGCTGGATCGTCAACCGTCACTTCAATCGAGCCATCATTGAAGTTCCAGTTCACCAAGTACGAGAATTTGTTCTTCCAATCTTTCATAAATCGAAAGGTAATCCATGGGTGAATGGTATAGGCACCTTAAAATCACAAACCCATTTGACAGCACAAACCCATTTGACAAACCCATTTTCAAAGGTAATCCTTTTTTAACATGATCTCTAATGAAATGAAACTATTTGTAAATCCATTTCAAAGGTAATCCTTTGTAAATCAAACTGTTTTACACTCACTTTAAAATCACAAACCCATTTGACAACACTATCACCACTTGGGTGAATGGTATAGACATTGTTCTGACCCCCAAACTTCTCAATGAAATTCTCGATCTCCCTGAGGGCTAACTCTTTGTTCCCTGCAAACCAAAGAGGAAACTCGTCGAAGGTTTCTCCTTTTATGACACTATAAAATAATTTTTTGCTGCAGATGTTGTTAACCCATCCAAGCCTTTAGAAGCTAACTCCTTGAAACCTGATACGCAAATTTTGCATCGTTTTGTTAACCACAATTTTCTTCTTTAATCTGGAAAACTCGGGAATGTAACCTTCATGCACATTTTTATGATGTGGTGTATTCTTGAAGGAAAACATCTTGATCTTGGCCACCTGTTCATTTCTGACATGCTGCAGTCCCATTCTAAGTCTAATTCCTCTCTCCCACATGCTATGTATTTAACTCTTGTGTTTTAGACATTTTGGTGTTGATCTGTCTATTGCGAAGGGAATTTCCTTTTCAAAGCATGACTTGTATGGATAATCCACCTTGAAACACATGCAAATTTCGAGAGTTAATGGAAATTGAATTACTCAACAAGGTACCCCCTCTGCAAATAGAACCGCTTTCCCTCCTTCTGGTCGATCAAATTCCCCCATTCCCTTTGATACATCATCTCTTGTTTCATCTCACTACAAAGCTGACATACCAGGACCCTCCTCCTCTTTTATTCCTCCTCCTCCTCCTATCGTTGGTTCTTCCTTTGCTCCACTAGTTGGTTCTTCCTCTGCTCCACTAGTTGGTGCCTCCTCCCAACAGATTGCTAAGCTAGTTACTCTTGTTCAGGATTTGACTTTTTCCATGGCATCCCTTCTGAGAAGGTTGATGTGGATTTTTACGACATAGGTTATAAAGTATCCTCTATTTATGAGTCAGTCACCTCTCTCAAGAAAACCAATGGCATTATTCGTATAGACATAAAAAATGCTTGCGATGCTAACAGGTCCCTCAGCAAGAAAATGAAGAAGCACCTTGAGGCCATTGTGGATGTGAACCTCTAGATTCTCTAGCAAGTTCGCAAGGAATATGATGAAAGAGTGGTCATAGCTATGCAACAAAAATCGCGGAAGGTTAAAGAACATCTCACCTGGATTAAGGAAGCTTAGGGCAAGCAATTCAAGCCCAAGGAATCAAAAGAAGAGAAAGAAGCTCGACTTAGATAAGAGACTGACTTGGCTTTAATAGCCACTTTTGCAACCTTGGAAGAGAAGGAAAAAAAGGAAGAAAGGGCACACTCATCGAAAGAAAGAGCTTATGAGAGAAAGAAGAAACAAGAGGACAAGAAGGCTTTCAAGAAACAAATGGATAAATCTTGATGAAGTCTTTGTGATGATTCTAAAAGAGGAGAAGAAAATGAAACAAGAAAAAAAGTGTGAAAGGAAACAAGAAAGAAAGAGTGAAGGTTTTTGTGTTTTTGCTAAAGAAGATGTACCTTAAACATAACATTTACATTTATGCTTTTCCTTTAGGTTGTGAATGCCTTGTGGATGAAACATGTCTTCTGTTTAGTTAGTTTGTGGATGGATGATGGAATATGTTGTTTTGAAAACATTTAAACTGTTATTTATCTTTTATGAATGAAAATTTTCAAGTTTACATTAATTCTTATATGGTTGGTTTGAAATTTCTATTAAATGTTGACAGTATACCATATTGTGTGATTGATGCTTGGACTTGAAAAAGTGTTGTTTGGACTACATAATGCTTGATGCTTTGGATATGTCAATAGTTGCATATGTATGCTGATAAAATTGCTATATTGAAACCATTGGATGCTTGAGCTTGTTTTGAATTGATGCACAATTTTAATGAATTCAGAATGCTACTTTTGAAGCTTAGAAAAGATATTATTGATGAATTCCATAATGCTATGCTTGCATAATTTGTTTAAGGCATAAAGATAATAGGAGAATTCTTGTTGAAAATCTTTTTAAATTATTCTTGAAAATGTTGTAATCATCAAAAAAATGGGAGATTGTTAACCCAAGGCATTTTTAATTAAATTTTGATGATTTCGATAATTTATTTTTTTATAATTAAATTAATTTAAAAAGATTATATTTAATTATTTTCAAAAAAGTAAGTGTTAACACTACATGACAAATGAGTCGACACCTTATGCCATTTGTACTGACACTTTCCATCAAATGGCTTGACACTCAGTGTTCTTGTAAAGAACGTTTTGTGTCGACATCAATTGATAATTGGGTCGACATATTAAGGCAAAGTACGCTTGAAATTCTCAAGTGTGTCGACATAAATGAAATTAAGGGTCGACACCTTAACTATTTTGCTTAAGAAATTTCAGGAACTAAGATGAGTCGACACAAAATGATTTTGAATCGACACCTTTTGTATTGGACCGAGATTCATTTTGGGTTGACACCAAAGTATTTTGAGTCGATACTAAATGATCCTTCGGGTTCCAGACCTTTTATGGGTCGACATCAAATTCACATGAGTCGGGACCAAAACACTCTTCGGGAAACAAAATGAGTCAACACGAAAGAAAAATGAGTCGACACCAGAGCTACAAGTCATTTCTCGATTCCAAGTCAAAAGGGTCGACACCAAAGGTTTTTGAGTCGACACAAATATTCTTTTTGAAAACAAAGAAGTTTTGAGTTGACACCAAATGAAATTGAGTTGACACCAAAACAACTGAGACTGTCTGAAAGTTTTTGAGTCGACACCAAACGAAGATGAGTTGACTCTAAAAGTCTCAAGGCTGACTGTAACTTTTTGAGTCGACACCAAACGATTTTGAGTTGACACCAAAGTCTCACCTAGAAATCTGAAGAAATGCACTAGGTCGACACCAAATGATTTATGAGTTGACACCACTGTGTGGGTCAGGTAAAAGCAGAAATTAGGTCGACACCAACGTAGAACTGAGTTGATGCAATCACTTAAAGAACTAAGCCCTAGACATTTTGTGTCAACATCAAATGATTTTATGTCAATACCTACAATGGAATTTAAATATCATGTCGGTTCAACAGTACTATTTCAGAACATTAATTGCCTCCACCATCCCATCAACGGTCATTTACTTCAAATTTCTATATAAGGAGTTAGTTTTCAGAGTTTCAAATCTCTGGACACTGTTCTATTGCTTGAATCAAAAGCTCAAAATCTTCAAGAAAGCATTTATTACTCATTTACTCCTTCAGCTGATTCTCACTCTTTCTTGATCATTTATTTTCAATCATTTTGTAAAGAGAGTGAGTTAGTGAATCTTTGATTCTCTCATTTATTGTAATAGAGGGTGAGTCACCCTTGATCATTTAAAAGGGTGAGTGATCCTCTTTAAAAAAGAGCTCAAGAGAGATTAGGAAAAACATGGGATTGTTTTGTAGAATCTTCTTAAAACTGTAAAAGGCTTTTGAACGCGCCCGTGAAGCATTCGATCCTAGTAGATACTCTCAACGGGAGTCTTGAGGAGTGGACGCAGGCTTAGAAAAAGCCAAACCACTATAAGTTTTGGTGTCTGGTTTATTTTCTCTCTTCCTAACCTCTTTAATTTTTTTATTGCTTTATTACCGGCCATATTTGCTTGTGAAATTAAAGGATTTTATAAAAGGTTTATAAAATTGTCATTATTGTTTTAAAATCCAATTCACCCCCCATGGGTGTCCTTCACTAACAAGTTTAAAGTTTAGTTTGCAAGATTTGAGATCTAGAAGTATATCCCTAAGTTTTACTTGAAAATTTGAGATTTTAATTGACATCTTAGAATGATTGTATTGAATTTCTTTGAGTCCCATGAATCTTAAGTTTATTGAGTGAGAAATTCAAATTTTCACTAAATTCTTGAATAAGTTAACTTGTGTACATGAGATTTGGATATTAATGAGAAATTGGGGCAAATAAGAGGTAAAATAAAGTTAAAAAGGTACACGAGGTAATTGGATTTATAAATTGATCTATAAAACCCTAGTTTTGTGAATACTTAATGTAAAATTGTGATTGTGGAGATGGGAATTAAAATTAAATAGCAAAAATTTGGTGGATCATTAAACCCTAACTTCGATTTGAAACATTTGATTTAGATTCAAGAAAATGGAAAAAAACAA
>JAULJZ010153829.1:13305-29251 GCA_032270985.1 Heliamphora pulchella
GGGGGGTTGTTATGGAATAGATGAACATGAACTTGGACTTTGTAAATGGATGAGTTCTTGACACACCTTTATGTAACATGATTAACTAGGAGAAACTACATAGAACCTATGTTGCATCATATGTTGGAAATGTGTTATGAAAGAAATAATAAACTTGAACATCAAAGCGTTGTTAGGGTTATGTAATGTATACGTTTGAAATTGATAAATCCAATAGATAATGGAATATGAAAATCTTGGAATGAGTAAGAGGCTTATGAAAGTTTGTTTGAGATCATTATATTGAATTGAAAAGTGAGGAAATGCATTAGATAAAGAATGTGAATTGAGAATATATGTATGAGATGGACTGTGGTTAAATTCATTAAACCCTTACTGTCAAAACATTCTGGCTATTGGGGGCTCGAACGGAGGGTCAGGCCCACTCGAGCCGTGGCAAGACAGTGAGATCGGGGGTGCCACTGGTGTGTGACCGCTCGAGCGGGGACCCTGGTTGCTCTAGCGGTGAGGGCTGTTTAAGAAATGAAATTTTGAGATCTAAAACATATAATTTCACAAGAATTCCCACTCAATTAGTCTTTGATTCAAAATAGCGAGTTTATTTCACGTGCTTCGGGATCGGGGGCGTGACAGAAAATCAATCTACCATCGAACATATTAGTAGATTTGCTTTGCAATGTGGAGAGGTAGGAAACAGTGATTTCCTAAAGCTAAGGTTATTTCCACATTTTTTAACGAAAATGGCATTCACCTGGTTTATTAATTTACCTCCAAACTCTGTTCAAACTTGGCAAGACATGAAGGCTCAATTCCATGTCCAGTTCTTCAAAACTGAGCCAGAAGTCACAATGGCTGACTTAGCCAAGTTAAAACAAAGTTCCATGGAAACCGCTAAACAATTTATTAGTAAATTTAAAAGAATGGGGAATATGTGTCATGTCTATTTACCAAAACCGAAAATAGTAAAATTAGACCAAAATGGGCTTGATTTCGAACTCAAGAAGATGTTCGAAGGAATGGAATTCAAAGATTTGTTTAAATTGGATTCAAGAGCCACTAGGTATGAAAGATTACTAAGAGAAGAAATGAAGAGAAAATCAACTTCTTTAAGGACCTATTATCAAGAAGTCGAAGGAGATGTTGAAGCCGATGTGGCTCAGGTAATTGGTAAAACACCAATTGTGTGCGATACCTTGCAAAAAATTGATAAGCCTTTAAATATGCTATCGATACAGCCAAACAGAAGGAATAAGCCTTCTACTCTTCGACAGTATTTATTCGACTTATCAAAAGCAGATGAACTGTTCAATGAGTTGATGAAACAAAGGTTCCTTTCCTAATCGAATGACCATTCAATCCCATCTGACAAAGATAGAAGGGGGAAAAATACTGTAAATGACATAATTCGTTTAGACATTCTACTAATAACTGTGTGAATTTTTGAAATGTGATACAAGATTTGATCTAAAAGGGGATGTTATAGTACGCAAAATGGAAAGAAGTCATGGAGGTGGATAGCAATCCATTTCCTGAAATGATAAGCATCAACATGAACACATCAAACCTAGGAAAGGTCGTGAGGAAATTACCAAGTGTGATTGTTCACGAAAAATCCGCACAAGAAAAATCTGCTAAGCCTGATAATGGTAAAGCAAAGATATGACCACACGGAACAAAAAATATATGCATCAGGTGTCGAAGAATTGTGCAAGCAGTTGAGATTAAAATAGTCGAAAAAGAAATGAAAACATGTTTCTCAAAAGCAGCCTTTCGCTTTAATACGATGAGATGATGTGATTTGCAGATATATAATGGAGTTAAATTAATTTACAAAGGGTCAGATCCTAAAATCTCTAACCCTTGTGAGATACAGATGTACGGGCCAGATGATGGCCCATTCTTGATGAACGAAAGCCTATTGGTACCTGCCTTTCTAGAAACACAAGAATTCAGACAATAGCTGAGGCGAACTGACTAGTGGCCTCAAGAAAGGTATACCCCTTAGCAAGGATCTCGAAGGGGAAGACCAGCAGAAAGACCGAGAAGAATGGTGAGACCTCCAATTTCACCTGCCAATCGATGGGAAAGGTTATGCCATCCAAAGTTTCCAACCCTAGAAGGTTGGTATACCTCAGCAACTACCACACAAAAGCGAAGGCTACAGAGGAAGTTTGCTGCTAGAGTGTTGCCATATAGGTATCCAGCTGCTAGAGTGTCGACATTGGGGCAGTGGTTAACATCTTACTCTCGAAGATGTTGAGAATTCTCAACAAGAAAGAAGATGATTTGTTAGCAACTGAAGTCACTGTGAGCAATTTTGCTGGAGGAGCCTCGTCGACCCGAGGAGTGTTGGCATTACAATTACTAATTGGAAGTAGAAGGATGAGTACTACATTTTTTGTGGTCAATTCATCTTCAAACTACAACATGCAACTGGACGAGACTGAATACATGCAAATGGGTGTGTCTCATCCTCACTGCATCATGCTCTAATCTTTTTGACTTAGAAAGAGGATCAAGGAAGAAAAGAAATGGAGATTTGTTGGGCCAATCGAAATCCTTTTTAGCCCAAACCAACAATGTGGAAGCTCTCTTATACAACTTTGTAGGAAGCATGATAACTGCAGTCGAAACGACGAATAATGCAACATTATATGGAGAGAAAATACTACAAATCATGCGAGAAGAATTGAAAGAAGCAAGTCAAGATTTTCCAAGGCCTAGTATCCTAAAGAGGCTTACAAAGAAAACTTGAAGCCAAACCAATGGAAGTTCGAAGTGAAATTAGAGGATCGATGGGGAGCTGCTCAACGAAAGTGGAAGAAGTAATAGAGTTTACTTTTAAAAGGCTTAATGCGTTCTTTCTATAAAAAAAACTGTGTGGAGAAGACCTCTCCCCTTGCAATTGGGCTGAGTCTGTATTAGATGAGAGTCCAAACAATTGTAAGGATCTGTCGATGGAGGAACTTACAGCTGCTCCTGTAAAATTAGATGATGTAAATATAAAAGTGCAGGACAGGTTAGAAGAGGTCAATTTAAGATATTGTCAAGATCCAAGACTTATCTATGTAAGTTCCAACTTGGGTAATGAAGTGAAAAGTAGACTTATAAGTCTTCTTAGCGAATATAACGATTGTTTTGCATGGAGATATGAAGAAAATGCCATATTTAGGTAGGAATCTAGTAGAGCATAGATTACCGATCAAACCTAATTTCTCACCTCATAAACAATCACCCAGAAGAATGAGTAACAAAGTAGTACTTTTGATTAAGGAAGAAATCGAAAAACTTTTGAAAGCATGATTCATTAGGATAACCAGATACGCTGAATGGTTGTCTAATGTTGTACTTGTAAAGAAAAAGAATGCAAGGATAAAAGTATGCATTGACTATCAAAATCTTAATGTAGCGAGTCCAAAAGATGAATATCCTATGCTTGTAGCTGACTTATTAGTAGATTCAGCAGCAAGAGATGAAATTTTATCTTTCATGGACGGACATGCAGGATATAATAAGATTTTTATTGCATCAAAGGACACTCATAAAATGGCATTTCCTTGCCTAGGGGCTTTAGGAACCTATGAATGGGTTGTCATGCCTTTTGGGTTGAAAAATGCCGGAGCTACCTATCAAAGAGCAATGAATACATTTTTTCATAACTTCATAAGAAATATTATGGAAGTGTATATAGATGAAGTTATAATAAAATCAAATCAGCAAGATGTGCACCTGGAATATCTTCGAAAGGTATTCGAAAGGATGAGATACCACCAACTTAAAATGAACCCATTGAAGTATGCCTTTAGAGTTTCAGCAGGCAACTTTTTAGGGTTCCTGGTGCATAAGAGAGGAATAGAGATTGATCGAAATAAAGCTAAAGTCATTCTGGAGGCTAAGCCATCATTGACTAAAAAAGAACTCCAACGATTCCTAGGACAAATAAATTTCCATATAAGGTTCATATCAAACCTATTAGAAAAAACGTTAGCATTTTCTCTTTTAATAAAATTAAAGGAATTAGCTGAATTTAAATAGGCAAAAAAGAGAAACTTAATTTAATTCATCCAGTTAGGACAACATATTTCTGCTAATACCGTGACGACATCATAACGATAGGGGAAATCTAACATATCTGACATAAGCACATGGGAAGATAGTGTATTTTCAGAAATATCATAAAAGCTGTCAAGCATTTTAAGAACCTCGAGAAGGTTAGTTTAATTTACCCATAATTTTTTTAAAAACTAATATGACTTATTCATGTACTTAACGATACCGATTAATTTGATATTTTATGTAGATGATCTATACCTTAAAAACAATAAAATGAGCAATGAATCATCAAAATGGGATCAGCATGGACCCCACCCCACACACCAATTGCAAATAAGCTTTATCCATGTTTGAGGGAAATCGTTCATTTTAAAAATGTTCTATAGCATATTATTCATATAACTATGCATAAATAATTATATTTTATTTTATAAAATAAGTATTTTTTTTATTAAAACGCAATGTTTAAATTTAAACTCTTATTTTATAAAATAAAATATAATTTGTTTATATATGTCACGTCCCAAATTCGAGAAATGATCAGCCGTGGACTACGAGCCTAAGCCCAATAATCCACGAAATCCTAAAAATTAAAACAAAATATTACAATATATTTGGAGTCTGACATATATTAAAGAATTTGAATAAAATAGTTGTTCAAACCATAAAGAATATCTGTGCGACATAACAGCCCACTAAAGCAATCAACCATTCTAACCATGAATAAAGTACTGAATCATTAAATATTCATTAGAAATGATAATATCGCAATAGATATGCAGGATAAATTCGAAGAGGCCACTAATACTGAGTCCCTAGATACGACAGATTCCTCCATTAGCATTGTGAATGATCACCTGAAAATGTTGAATACAACGTCAGCTCATTGCTCGGTAAATGCAAATCATCCATAGTAGATACAATTCTAGAATGAATATCTATAATTGAAACATAATCATAGCATATGAATGAGTATAAAAAGTATGTCATATGGCAAATCATATTTTCTTTTGTAAAAAATTCATAGTTTCAATGTATTAGATAAAATCACACAATCTTGTAGTAAAAAATGAGTAATCAAAATAACAGGTCTCGCATAAAAAAATTAGCACCATAATGGTGATAATAATATGATCATCTATAATTGGTAGAAACTATAAATAAAATTAAAAATCAGTGCCACAGATAAATAAGCTTAGGGCATTCTCGACCGGTTGGATCCAACATCGAACTTATAGTTACCATGGGGTGGTTCCCGAGCCTCTTCTCTAAGACGATCCAGTCAAGTCACCTGACAATAATGGGCTTTCCGTTAAAGTGGTGTGCACTAGTCACCATGAGCGCACAGTTGGGCTTTTTCCCTAACGACCAGAGTTAGATGCTATGAGGTTAAAGATCATGGCTAATTCTTTGTTCGGCTTTAATGAGAAGGCAAATAGTAGAAGTACGATGACACGAAACAACAAGTTGGTTTGCCGTGATGATGATGATGACGATGATGATGAGTATCAACTTCCAAGAGTGACAAGGGGTTGAGTTCCTCTAGAGGAGAAGATGACTCTTTTGGGTTACAAATGAATAACGTAATACTTTGTGTAGAATATGTTTATTTTCTTTTAGTTATCTATTTCTGTAAAATTTGTTATTCACTTCAATTTTTGACTCGTGTGATATAATTTTATTTATTTATATCCAAAACAAGCATATAGCTCTTGGGAACAATGAAGGTGGTTATTTTGCCCAACTTTTAAGAGATTTACAAAGAACTGGATAAGAGAGAAGTCTTACTCAGGGTGTGAACTCAGCTCTACCAAGACAACCTTCAAGAAGACAAGCTAATCATGTAGAAAGAATGCCTCAAGTTGTGGCACAACCTACCCAAGCCCCTACCGCAACTACTCAACACGCAGGCCAGCATCCTAACTTAGAAAGTGCTTTCAATAGCATTAGTGAGTACTAACTAGCATACTTCTTTGCACTGAACTATTGCTCTTCATTTATCTGCTTTTTGTTAATTTTCAAAGTACACTATAAATGCATTGTGAATACAATGCAACACTGGAATGATTTGCTGCATTTACATGCACTGCACCATTTGGGTGAATTCAGTCATTGGTTTTGGGTGAATTTACATGCATTAGCACCATTTACGTGTTGAGTTTTCAAAGTACACTATTTGCTTTTATTTTGATAAATAAGAGCATAGATTGGCAATTCAGGCACCATTTTGGTGAACTCGGTCCATTAGTTTTGGGTAAAGTACCTTTTTTTTGCTCTCTTGAAGAATAGTCATTGTTACAATGGGGGTGTTTGGCAAAGCTTTTAGCTTCCTGCTACTACTTTTAGCTATAAGCTACAATCTATTCCAAACTCCTATAACTTCTGTTATAAATTATAACTATTTTTTCTTCTATTTTAGCTATAAGTAATATTTTTTACCAAATAATCACACTTTCTACTACATGCTACAATCTATAAGTTACTAGCAGTAGATTTGCCAAACACCCCCAATAGTCCTTGTTACAAGAGATATTAAAGGGTAAAACTATAATTACTGTGGATAGAATAATTACTAGAGAGTTCTATAATGGCTGTTGTGCTACCAACTTACCCTTTGCACTTGACCATTAATGGGGGTGTTTGGCAAAAGTAATACTAATAGCTTATAGATTGTAACTTGTAGCAGAAGTTGTGAGTATTTGGTAAAAATTGTAACTTAGAGCTGAAATATAAGAAAAAGTAGTTATAAGTTGAAACAAAAGTTACTGGTGTTTAAAAAAACTTATAGCTTATAATTAAAATTAGTAGCAGTAAGCTAAAAGCTACTAGCATTAGCATTCCTAAACACCCCTAATAGATTATTGATCCCAAGTTTAGAGGGGAGACTGGCCAGTTTGGCACAGCACAGCTTTTCCTCTCTTGAAAGATCTGATGCACTTCTGCTTTGGGCTTATTAGATATTAGACAATAATTAAGAACCTGACTATGTTTCTCAGACTACTTAGTTATAGATTGTAGCATAAATTATGAGTGTTTGGTAAAAATTGTAGCTTAAAGCTGAAATAGAAGAAAAAATAGTTATAAATTTTATATCCACCACCTAAACGAGAATAACTAACAACTATAACTCCAGGGGAGCAAGGGTAGAGCCCAAACACAATACAATTGACAGGCAATCAAACCAAGGGAGGGGACAACAATAAAAGGAAAATAAAATGCTAAAAGACAAACAACCAACCAACACAAGGACCACAACTTGACCAGCATCAGTAAGCAACCAATCTTTAATAAGGAGAGCAACACACCAGCACAGCCCCTCAACACCTCAAATCCTCAACAACACATGCATGGTTTAAGCACAATTGACTTTCTTACTAGCTATGACCCACAAATTCTTAATTTTTTATCCACCTTTCACATGTCTCATCTCTGTCAACTAAACTAATGAAACATCAAAAACTGCTCTTATTAATTCCTTAGGGTTGGACTTTTTTGAAGTTTTAACTTTTAGACATATCATAAACTTTAATTGTTGTGGGATAGCTAAACGGCAACACCTTATCCATTGAACTTGCTCTCCAACCTCCCTAACCTTTTTTCATTCCAGAATAATATTCTCATGAGTTTACAAGCTGTTATCCCACCCCTTTCTCAGTCTCAGGTCTGCCTCTTCCATAGCCATGACCGTGGAAAGAATGTGCTCCTCATTTCATTCAAAGTTGGGGCCCATGAGCTTGCCTGTTTCTAGCACCAGCTCAGCCTCCCTCCTTATGATATTATTTCTGTTAACAAAATTCTGGGTAGATAAAGAGGATTGTTCCTGCATTTGTTAGCTCTTAGACACCCTTTTTCCATTTTTTTCTTACCTCTATCCTGATGTTTCTTGACACTGTTGAGGCCTAGATCCAGAAGTAGCTTCTTTTTCTTTCATCTACCTCCTTTCCCAGCTAAATGAGGCAGCCCCCTTTTTACTAGTTCATCATAAGAATATCCTTTTTCATGTAAGTCCATATCCTCAAGGGAGGTCCTGATTTTAGCTGCTACCGTATGGGGCCAGCCTCATCTCTCCATTACTCTTCTTCATTAATGCCATATTGATCTAAACAGACCCCATCCCTTTATTGACTAACCATATTGCGGCCCACCCCAACTGAAACCTCTCTCCCTCTATCTGCGAACCAATTGAGTTATTTCCCCCATTGGCAATAAGTTTTGAATTCTCGAATTCCCCCACTAGAACAGACTCCTCAGCCATGCTGAGCAAGTATACCACAGAGGGCACCTTGTCTTCCACCGATCTAAGGGCATTATCTACTGAGATCTTCTCTTCCAAAGATATGTGAGCTTTGATTTCTTCTTCTCCAGCACTCTTTTCACTTTTGGACTGGGATGGGTAACTAAGCACCTCTCCATGAACATTGGGGAGTTAACCCTTGGCACCACTTCCATGTGCACCCCACACGTACTGTTTCTGAAAGCCATGCTCCGAACAGCAAATGGGATAAATGAAGACTCCAACTTTGAGCTGGCATGCCTTATTGATGGAGTCTTTCTCCTCAGTAGAGATCAAAACCCGTCCTACCTCTAAATCCAGCATCCTACTAGTTATCTCGTCAACCCCTAATACATCACCCCAAATGGCCTCGATCCTTTCGAAGGTATTTTTATTCCATGCATGGAGGGGAACACCTTCAATATATAGCCATACTCTCCTAGTTACGTTTGTTACTTTATAACTCCATTCATGCACTGCTTCAAACCAATTGCCCAACCAGTCTCTAGCATCCTCAAGGAAAGATTTCTTCACCTTATGGTCCTCAAACTTAAGGAGAGCCTTGGAACTGCCCATGGGTTTAATACTGATCCCGAGCACCCCATACGCTATCATGGCCTCTTGGATACTAGCTATAAAATTTTGATCCTTGGTAATACCCATAGCACAGCTTTTTATCCACACCTTATCTATTTCCTTGGCCTCCACCTCAATCGGCTTACTTTTAAGGACATTTAGCTGGGGCACCAAAGATGTGGAGTGGTTCACTCCCCTGCTGCTTCGAAGCCCCTTAGAATTAGGGCTTTTTGGCGTTCGTAATCTGCTACTGTTTAAGCCCTCCGAACCTTTGGAGACCACCAACTTCTTGTTCAGACACCGTACTCTATTGTAGTTATCAATGGATTTTGCTACATCTCTATGATCCCAGAACCTTACAAAACCAAACTTGGAATTGCATAGCTGCCTCTTATTTGGGATTAAAAATTAGGTATAGGCCAACAATGACTGAAGATACTATGCAACTAGTCATGGTGCATTTGTTCAGGAATGTGATCAACAAAAATGGAGCCCATTTGGTTATCTCATGAAATCCACAAACTCAGACGATTTAACAAGCACAAAATTAACCCCACAGTAATCGAATCAACAAGGATCAAATCAAACTCCGAAGACAATATTAGGTTACCGATCTCTTATGATACGGTATCAATCTCTCCCGAAAACACCAAGAAAAACAGAGCTCAACAAAAACTCCCAACGCAGTGTCTGAAATCCTATAATCGGATCCCCCTACTGTTATGCTAATCGAGAGAGAGATATCTGGTAGGTGCTGTCACCGATCGAGATGTATTCATCGTCGTCGCGGTCCCTTTATCACCGATCGCTGCATTCTGATTCATCGCCGTTGCGGTCCCATTAGCCATTGCCTAAAATTTTACTCTTGAAAACGGGAATATATAAAGTAGTTATAAGTTGTAATAGAAGTTGTAGATGTTTGGAAAACTTATAGTTTATAACTAAAATTAATAACAGGAAACTAAAAGCTACTAGCAATAGCATTCCCAAATACCCCCAATATATTATTGATCCCAAGATTAAAGAGGAGAGTGGCCAGTTTAGCAGATCACAGCTTTTTCTCTTAAAAGATTTGGTACACTTTCTCTCTTGAAAGATCTGGTACACTTTTGCTTCGAGCTTATTAGATATTAGACAACAATTAAGAACCTGGCTATCACTACAAGAAAAAACACTTTTGGCGACTAAACATTTGGTCGGCCAAAGTTAATTTTTGGTCACCAAAATGTTTTGCCGACCAAATATTTTGGTTGGCATGTTAGTCGGCAAAACCTGGTCGGAAAAGAGTTTCACCGAACAAAATCGCATTGGTTGCCAAAGGTTTAGAGTTTTGTCAACCAATGTTTTAGTCAGCAATGTATACTTTTGCCGACAAACATGATTAGCCGCGAAAACATTTTGGTCGGTAAAGATAGGCATTGATGACCAAATCGTTTGGTCGGCAAATGCGAAGGTCGTTTGTCAACAAAATTATTTGGTCGGCAAAGGTATTTTTTGTGACAAAAAATGTGGTCGGTAAAAATCTTTAATTTTTTAAATTTCTTTTGCCAACCAAATAATTTAGTCGACAAAGGTGTTTTTGGCGACCAAATAATGTGATTAGTAGATTTTTATTTTTTTTAATACATTTTGCCGACCAAATGATTTAGTCACCAAAAGCTATTTTTCTCGACCTAATATTTTGGTCAGGTTAAGATTTTGAATTTGTGAATAATAAATATTTTGAGTAATAATTTATATATATTCAAAATAATACGTAATACTATAAAAAAAAGTCACTAAAACAAACTATTGACAATTCATAAAATAAATGTCACATGTACATACAAAGATTAATACAAAATCACCATCCATTCTATAATTATAAATGTTCTGAAAAAACTTAAACCAAATAACCACAAAAAAAAAACTTAAACCACATGTACTCTTAGTACGGTGATTAAATGAAACTCCAATAGACAGAAGTATCAAAAAAATTAAAATTCTTTTCTTATTTCTAATTACCAACTTCAACTAACTCAACAACCTTAGTTTCTAGTGGTTCTGCAATGTCAAATTTTTAAGCAGCTAATGCTACTCTACATCAGGTGTTTTTCACTCGTCTGATAGAGCTATTCCCATCATATCATAAATCCTTCTCCAAGTTGTGCTGGATTCTCAGACTGCATCAATCAAAGTATCCAATTATTAGCAAGTGAGAGCATATCTCATAAATCTTCCCACGAGTAGAAATATAAACTTATGAAAGCGACAAGCATTTGCTATAAATTGGCTTTAGCTAATGTCCAATTGGAACTAAAGCTTAAACATTGTGTTTCTTCATTCGATTTTTCATTATTGCAAGATTCATTCACAATTTTGAGAACATTTTGGAACTTGTAGGTACAAATGAAAGTTAAAAAAAAAAAATCATATTAATGTAGAACATGATAAGCATAGGTATTTTAAATGACATGATAATGTTTTCTTAGTGGTTAAGATGGTTACTATATTCATTAACTACCCTCTTATTCTTTTTGTTCTTCCCCTCCCCCCAATTTAAAAAAAAAGTGAACCTAGCCCAACGATAGGAAGGAAGTTTCAACCCCGTTTCATATTCATCAAGCGATTTCATCGTTTTGGGAAAGTTATTTGATTAAATTGTATTTGAAGCATGAAGATGGAAGTATCTACAATTACTTAGAAGTATTAGGTGTTTCCAATAACAGTTCGGCTGTTGACATTCAGTTTGACTTGTTTCCTTTTAGATTTTAAGGACACTTGAGAGTTATGGAAAAAAGAAAAGGCCAAAGAAAATCCTAATTCTTTTTAGGAAAAGACGTAAAAGAGGTTTTAATTATAATAACTCCTAAAACTATTGCCATTTTCTTTAGCTTTTAATGTCTTGTCAAAAGCATGGTTATTTTCTTTAGCTTTTATGTGATATCTTGATATCCCACATTGAAAAGGAAAAGAGAGTTCCAGAACTATAAAGGTCCCCTATATTCAACGAGACGTTTTCTCAAGTGGAGAGACCCTAACAGAACTCTGCAGTTAAGCATGGTTACACTAGAGCAATGCAAGAATGAGTGACCCCCAAGAAAGAACAAAACCGTGAGGGCTTTGTCCAAAGTGGACAATATCGTTGCCATGTGAAGGGTTGGTGTGTTACAGATGGTATTAGAGCCGACTCTCCCTACCTCCGAGTGTGGGCCCCTACTGTCTCGCGTGACATATAGACAGGTTACTGAGTGCGCGAGTTGATAAAGGACTCGCAGGCTACCGGAGCTGGCACGTTACTGCACAGGGACGTGCAGCCCTAAGGGGGGTGGATTGTGATATCCTGGTATCCTACATCGAAAATGGAGAGAGAGTTCCTAAGCCAGAAAGGAAAAATCTTGAATCCTTACATTCAACGAGACCTTTTCCCAAGTGATAGAGATCTTAGCAGAACTCCGCAATTAAGCGTGCTTACGCTGGAGTAATGCAAGGATGGGTGATCTTTTAGAAAGAACAAAACTGTGAGGACTTTGTTCAAAGCGGACAATATCGTTGCCATGTGAAGGGTCAGAGTGTTACCTTTTATTTAATGTTTAATTTTATACAATTTAATTTAGTTAATCAAAACAATATCACATTCTTGCACAAATTAATTTAGCAACTAATTCTATAATATTGTAAACTTAGCCTTTGTCCATGTGGTATGATATCTAATCTACCATCACTATTCTAGACAAGTTGTAGTATTAACAAGGTTTAATTATTATTTTTGGGTTGATAAATCAACTATCAACTCATCCCACTTGTATACTCTGATTTAACCATTTCATTCACAAGCCTAAGAATCTATATTGTGCAAAGCTAAATTTGTTGAATATATTCATTAACAACTTTTACCTTATTTCAACTTTTATTCTACATCCCGGATTGACAATACTATAACTTGTCTGGATGAGAAGCAAGTAGCAACACAATCCACATCTCAAACCAATGGGTGTGGGTGTGGGTGTGGGTGTGGGTGTGGGTGTGGGCGCTTGTTTAGGCATCAGACATCCTAATAAATTAAAGTCATTTTAAATTGGTCATTATACAGAGAGCGACAACAGAAACCATTTGTTTTTCAATTTCATAACAAATAAAGGAAAAATGAAAATGTACCAGAATAAGTCCAATTATGTTTGTAGGTTGCTCATAGTAAACTGGCACTCTGCTGTGTCCTTTTTCCAAAATCAAGTTCATTAGCTCCTTATTAGATTGCAAGTGTCATATAGATGATCAGAACAAACTTGCAAAAGACTGCAAGTAGACATTTTATTCAAAACTTTTCCAAACCAAGCAACATCTGTCAAGCTTTGCATTGATATCAATAGCGGAAGTGTCAGACATAGGAGTCATGGCATCACTAGCTGTTTTCTCACTAAGCTCAAGCGCTCCAGTAATAATTGTTGTCTCATCATATGTGAGTTCTCCGCCTTTTCCAGACTGATTACACATAGTCAGAAACTGTCAAGACTTGAAGATTGTGGGAGAATGGTAAATCAGGTAAGTATTTTCTTCTCCCATAAATTTCTGTCAAAAAACACCAATTCAGAAAACACCCTAATCAAACACAGCCATGGATGAATCAGATCAAACTAACAGAAAACTCTTACCGCAAGAAAAAAAAACACAGAATGGCAAGATTTAAATTTCAACAAACCTAAAGTATTTTCACCACTCGCATCAAAAACACAAAACACAATAGCACACATTCTTAGATATTTAAAATAAACCAATTTTTCCCAAAAACATAAAAATTTGTTACCTGAGCTGACTCTGCTTAAATGGTGAGACTGAGCAGCTGAACTTTCCTTCATAGAATCCTTCTTCGCCACTTCTTTCACACCATTAAGAAGATGTTCCTTGCCTCTACTTTTTATATACGAAATCTTCGTATATAGTGATGTGGTTACCGATTTATTTATTAGCGAAAACACTAATCTATGATTTTGTTATTTGGACAGTCAAATATCACAATGCAAAAAACAAGTCCCTAAGTTCAAAAATCTTCATGAAAGTAGAACACCGAAAATAGGTTAGGGAAAAAAAAAAGCCAAAAGAAATATGATGAATTCAAATAAATAACAAAAAAACAAAAAGAAAACAGAGAGAGCGAGACACAATCGCACAACAAATTAACCTGCAATAACTTCGGTGTGCGTCCGGCACGGCCAACCCTTGATCGGCGATGGAGAGTTCGGCGGCGGACAGTCCAGCGACGGAGAGTTCGCCGGCGAACAGTTCGGCGGTAGAGAGCGAGAGGAACGCGAGGGAGCTAGGTTGATTTGGGCGCTAGGGTTTTTGGCGGAGAGTACTTAGGGAAACTAAGAACCAATAAAACAATTTACAAGCAAGAGTGCAAGATAAAATATTATTGATAGAAAGAACATTTACCTGTTGCATTGGCGAAAGATAAAGGTTGATAAATATTTCCATTTCCATATCGAGGTGGAGATTCAACATTTAAGCTTTCTTGAAGAGCTTTGGCAAATTGTTCATCTTCTTTCAATTGATATATTGAACGAAACGGAGAGGCGAAAAACTTAGAGCTCCGTTGTGGCGTTGGTGGTAGGGTGGAGAGGCGGTGATGTACGAGAAAAAATAGAGTCGTGATTTAAGGCTCCGCTGTGGCGGTGGTGGTGGGATGGAGAGACGGCGGCAGGGTGGAGAGACTGGCGAAGTGGGGTGAAGAGACATGATTAGGGCTTGCTGAGGAAGAGCAATCGAGAGGAAATTTCTGCGCTGAGGAAGAGCAGTCGGGATTAGGACTTGCTGCGGTGTAGGGGTTGGTGCACTGATGAGGCCTCGGAAAAATTTCCCCTTGTTGATGCGCTCAGGCCTTGGAAATTTCCCCCTGTTGAAAAATTTTCCCCTGTTAAAAAAGAATTATTTATAAAAATATTTATAACATATAAATTTAAAAGTAAAATTATAAAAAAGTTAAACTTATCTTTGCGATTAAATTTATTTATGAAATTATAAAATTAATTTTTATTACTCTAAATATATATATAAATAGATTTACGGTTCTCGTGATGTGAGTTTAATATTTTTTTTAATAATTAATAATGTTAAATATTTTTTAAAAAATAAGAAATTATATTTTTGGAAAATATGTATAAAAGTTAATAAGAGTTTATACTTTCGCCAACCAAACTTAATTTGATTGTAAAAAGTGTAAACCTTTCGCCGACCAAATAGTATTCGGTCGCAAAAAGTATACTTTTGCCAAGCAATGTGTTTTTAGTAGCGGAAAGTGTAGTACTTTCGCCGACCAAATAGTATTAGGTCGCAGAAAGTGTATCTTTTTGCTGACAAAACGAATTTTAGTCATGGAAAGTCTATACTTTCGCCGACCAAACTATTTTTAGTGGCGAAAAGTTATACTTTTGCCGACCAAATTGTATCTAGTCGCTGAAAGTGTATCCTTTTGCTGACTAAGATGTAGTTAGTCGCGAAAAGTGCAAATTTACGCCGACCAAGTCCTGTTTGGTCGGTAAAGGTGGTCACCAAAAGTGTATTTTCTTATAGTGTATGTTTATTAGACTAATTAGTTGCCCATGCTAATCCTATGATATTTCATCGCACATCTGTGGGAGATAAAAACTGTTTGGTATGTAAAGAAACTTGAAGGCTGTTACTAATAACTTGAGTTTATGTATTTTGAGCTGTGTTGTTCGACTATTTACTTAAGTTATTGAGCCAGTAATCTATTTGGGTCGTTACAAATCCTATTTATTAACTTCATATCTTTACTCTTATGCACGCCCATGTTTGTGCTTTCATTCTCTATTGGTCGTTACAAATCCTATTTATTTAACTTCATATTTTTACTCTTATGCACGCCCACGTTTGTGCTTTCATTATCTATTAATGCTGTTTCTCTCGTTTGTGCTTTCATATTTTTACTCTTATCAAAATTAATATTTTTTATGAAAATTGAAAACTAAAAAATAAAAATAATTAATAAATTAAAAACTTTATGTTACTTATTTTTGTATTTAGTAATTTTTTATTTTTTAATTA
>JAULJZ010153848.1:0-29242 GCA_032270985.1 Heliamphora pulchella
ATTTGCTTCATGTAATTCGATTATTTTCTTTAATTGTTTAGTTAACTAATTTCCTCACATTCACACTTAACACATTTATTTTTTTTTTTCTTTTATTAAATCATTAAAATAGTGCTAACATGTTTTGACAATTACAACTAATTAATGTTGTGAATTGTTACCATAATACACTTACACACATATGAATATAGTTACCAATACTATATTCATATTTGGCAATTAAATAATTATGTTTTGGTTTCTTTTTTATTTTTTTAATGTTAGTTTAATATTATTTACTAGTCTATTCCATTGTCTTATTTTTTTTAATGTAGTTTCCATTACTAGTATTAGTTTAATTTTCTAACATTTATTTTTCTTTCTCTTTAATATTCAATGTTCCTTCATTAGTCTTTATTTATCATTTTCTTTCTCTTTTTTTTAATAGTAGTATAATTTTTCTTTTTAGCATTTTATTTTATTTTATTTTCCTTGTAATGTAGCTTTGATTTTCTTTTTAATGTACAATTTTTTTTCTTTTTCCTTTCTTTTCTTATAATATTAGTTTAATACTCCTTTACTAACATTTTTTTTTCATTTTCTTTTCCCTCTCTTTTATATTAGTATAATTTCTTTCTTTAACATTTTCTTCTCATTACTAGTTTTAAATTTCTTTATAATGTCCAATTTTTTTTTTCTTTTATCTTAATGCTAATTTATTTTTCTCTTTATTAGTGTTTTCTTTCTTTTAACGTTAGTATTTATTTTTCCTATAAAATTCCTTCTTCATTTTCTTTTTTTAACTTTATTTAGTTATAACTTTATTTCATCATCCTTTTTCTTTTATTTTCATTAATCCTAAAAATCATAAAAAAGTCTTTTAATCTAATTCTCATTCTTTAAATGTAATTTTCTTTCCTTTTATTTTCTTTTCTCCTTATTTTCTTTTATTCCTTTTAAAATTTAAATAGTTAGCTTTCCTTCTCATTAGTTCAATAAACATTTTCTAATTTTCTTATTCTTAGTATAAATTTTTCTTTTATAAATTTTTCTCTTATTTTCTTTAAATCTTTAAACCATTTTTTGTTAAAATACACTTATTTTTGTTAGTAGGTTTTCTTTCTTTTAAAACATAAAATTTTTGTGCATCTTTTATTTTTAGTACTTATTATGTTCATATTATTTTTCTAAATGAATGTTATGCATGTTTTGGTTATTTTCTTTAAATGCATGTTTATAGTAGTTTAATTCATTTTGTGGTAAATCATGTTTATGTTATTTTAACATCTTTAGTTTATTCATTTAAATCATGCTAGTTTAATTGATTTTTATAAAATTGCATGTGGGTATAATTCATGTATCCTTTAGATAGAAATTGCATGTTATAGGATAAAAAAAAAATTTTTTGACACTTATTTGTTTTGGAGTGTTACGTACATATTTTATGTATTTTTCTATACTTAATTTTGGATATTCTCTCTTCACTCCAATTTTCTTTATTTGTATGCATTTGAGAAATTATATTAAAGAACCAATAATGATTAGTAGAGGCCAACTTTACGGTTGGGCGAACGGGGTGCCTAACATCTTTTCCGATTCGTACCTTAGCCCCGAACCTTTTTTTTTCTCTGGTTAATGTTTTCAAGATTAGTAGCCAATTTTGTTTTTCTTAGTTTTTCTCAAAAACTAAGTGGCGACTCTATTTTCAACAAAAGGAATTTTCAAAATTTAGTTTTCAGAGTGTTTAAAATATTTTTCAAAACATCTTTGAATTCTCTCATTTTTAACCCCCAAATCCCAACGCCACAATACCGTCTTGCTCTACCGCCTCAGTTAGCATCTGTGCACAATTTTTTTCACGTTTCTATGCTTCGGAGGTATGAGCCGGATCCGTCTCATGTGTTAGATTAGACTATGTTACGGGTTAATGAAGATGTGACATATGAGGAGTGTCCCGTGAAGATTCTGGATACGAATGAACATGTGTTGTGGGGAAGAACGATTCCTTTTGTCAAAGTTTAGTGGCTTCAATACGGGGTTGAAGAAGCGACTTGGGAGTTTGAGTCTGGGGTTCGTGCGAGATACCCAAAATTGTTTGCCTCGTGACCTTGTAGTGAATTTCGAGGGTAAATTCCTTAAGGGGATGAGAGTTGTGAGACCCTGTACCATTTGATTATGATATATATACATATTAGGTGTTTTGACGCCTTTTTAGCATTTTTGCTTTGATATGCCTATATGAGTTTTGATGCATGTTTTGGTTATTTTAAGCATATGGGGTTGGTCCCGAGGGCCACGGGGAGTTACGGTGCGAATTTCAAAAATTTAAAAAAAAAAGATATTTTGGAGGCCTATAAATATCTGGAGTTAGATATTTTCAAAAGATATTTTCAAAACTTAACTCTTAAGTTTCTTCCATATTCTCTCTACCTTCTCTCTAACTTCTTGGGGGCCCAGTGCTTGGGTTTTGACAGATCAGTAGTCGATCCTTGCTATTGGCTTCGTGGTCTACACGTCTATTCGGGCGAAATTTGATTTTGACGAAGCTCGAATTTGCACGCAGATCGAGGTGTCGAGTTTTGACCCAACGAGGTAGGATCTCAGAATGTACTGCTGTATAAGGGTACTATATACAATCTTATACTATTTCACCTTTTAAAAATGCATAAAATGTGATTTTATGTTTTAGATCCAATTTTGGGTTAAAACTATTTTTCAGCGTTTTCGGTGCATAGAAAGGTGATTTGAGAGTTTCTTTTCGAGATGTTGGTGTGAGGTTTGGGTGTGTTGATGTTTAAGGGTGTTTGATGAGTGTTTAGGGGGTTTGATTTGAGGCTTGGAGACAAAATTGTAGCTCAAAAATGGTTTCTGGGTTTGTTCAGTCGACTGGGGCCTTGAGTCCAGTCGACTGGATCATACTTTGGTGAGTTCAGTCAACTAGACGTGTGAGGTCAGTCGATTGAAATTTCTTCTGTTTTGGCCCTTCTTTTCGAGTGAGTTTTTCAGTCAACTGGGGGCTTGGGCCAGTCGACTAAATCCCTGTGTGAGTGTTTGGTGTTGGTTTTGATGGTTCGGGTGGTTTATTTGGGCAAAAGATGGTTTGCAAAGGAGGTTTTTATGAAAACTTTTGGGAGAAACGTGTTTATCGGAGGTTTGGAGCTAACCCTTGGGGTTAAGGCTCACTTTCTAAAACATTTTGATAAAATATGTTTTTACATGTTTTGGTTTGATCTCCATGGTTTCATGGATTGGATCTTCTGCTTATACATGCTTTGTATAACTGCTTTTGGGGAAAACATTTTAAAATGTTTCTTGATGTCCATGTCGATGGATGGATCTATATACATGTATAATGTATATTTGCGAAAAGGTTTTGTAGTTGATGCTACAATTCGATTTTTAGAAGATTATCTAGATGTACCAGGAAGACGTGTATTTGGCACGAGTTACCCTCGATGTAAGTCCAGAAATGTGCACAGCGTAGGTACTCAGGTCCTTCGGGTTAGTCCCCGTAAATTGAGGCGGTTGGATGCTTAGTTTTCTCGGGTTGTCACCCGTAAATTAAGTGGTTCGTCGTGGTGCTCTGTATAGAACTTGTCATTACCTAGTAGGCCTTAAGTGGTTCAGGACTAGGATAATGGACATGAGTCTATAGTTGTTACCTTTGCCTGTGTGACAAAGTCGGTACATAAGATCATATTCTTCTTCTTTTCCACGATGGTACATTCCGTGAGAGAACGATAATTTTGATTACTATTTTTCCTTAACTATGGTTGGTTATTTGCAATATTTGCATCATATGATTTGAAGGATGAAAATAGGGTTTTATGTTAATGAAATCATTTTGGGAGACTTGTGTAATCTGATGGGGAAAACTTGAGGGTTTTAGATGGAAAACATATTTTGGTTTTGTGGTTGAGTTCGCTCCCACCATATGATTGCATATTCCTGCTTTACATCTTATTATCTGTTTCTATTGGGCTTCGGCTCACGGGTGGAAATTTTCTGTAAAAACCATTTTCAGGTGATGCTGTGGATGAGGTGTAGCTTTGGTGGTGCCCGCGATGGTGGAAGACTTTTATAGTTTTCTTTTTTGGTATGCCTGCTCCTAAAGGCAGGTTTTGTACACCGTAAGGCGATATACTATATGCATATTGGAACTGTATGTCTTTTATATATGAGAGTTACATTTTGTTGAGTATTCCATCGGTTTCAACAGGCGAATTTCAATGTATGAAAACCTATATTTTCTTCTAAAACGGATGTTTGGTGGATTTTCACGTGACCCTGAATTTTGGGGCGTGACAGTCTTCTTCTTCTTGTTCCTTCTATTTTCCTTTCCTGCTTGATTACCCTTTTTTTAATTGAGCCGGCTTGAAATGGCACCCACTCCTAGTTAGATGTTTCACGCCTTCCTCGGGATCCCACAATTCTGGCATCGCACTTTTAGTTTGCTTTACCTTGTCTATACACAGAGGGATTTCAAATGCCCATAGATCATTTAAGTCAGTGCATGCCGTTCTTTTTCTTCTCTCCTCTTTATCCTCAATAGCCCATGTGTTATCGACCTCGTCCCATATGTCCTCTTCAATAAAATCCACCTGCTGTTCTCGAGCGACCCAAAAGTCGATCCATTCAGCCCCATATGATTTCATCACAATCCTCACTAACCAATAGGATTGCATATCATCAATATATACCTCCTCCTCAAAACGTTGAGGAAGGATAATGCCGTCGAGCACATGGCCAAATCGATATGGCCGCACCGAGTAGTCTAACAGCCAGTTATTTTCCTTATTACGCTCTTTTTTTTTCTTGTTGGTTGGCTTGGATTGCCATCTGCTTTCCTTCCTAAGCATCATCATTCCATTCGTCCATCATATCCCAGCCATTCTCAGACATAATCAGTGAACAGGCTGTCTGATCCTTAGTAGCTGAAATATACGGGCATGGCAGGTGCGCTAAACAGATATATTGGCTCGGATCTTTTGATTGTCCCAGAGACATGCAATTTATCCCATCTTACTTGACATGGTTTGGTAAAGGGTTGGTTGTGACATTTGGCTTTGGAGTAGTAGATGGTGGAGGGATTACTTTGTTATCGATGAGATCCTGGATCTCATGACGCAGCCTTATACACTTATCCGTCAAATGTCCGTGACCTTGGTTGTAGGCACAGTACTGAGAAGCATTATACCGCAGCAGTAGGGGATCAGGTATGGGCATGGGGTCTAACAACTTGATAAGCCCTTTCTCGATAAGTCGATTCAGGGCAATGGATAATAAAATGTTAAGGGAAGTGAAGACTCTCCTTTGCCATTGTTGCGGCTGTTGACTATTTTTTGACTATTGGGTATTGTTTGATTATTGGGTGAAGGATGAAGGGTTCAAAAGGTTAACCTCATTCGAGCGAGAAACGAGGTTGGCAGAGGCAAACTGATTTTGGTTGTTAGCATGGAAGGTCCTTCTTAGTTTTTGACTAGGCTAAGCTTTCTCAATGTCTCCAAACTGAATGGCATCCTCAATCTGTACCCCAGCTTCAAATAGCTACTCAAAGGTAGAGAGCGGTTGTGTGATAAGGTAACGCTTTAGAGGGGAGTACAGATTTTTCACCACTATTCTCACTTGTTCTTTCTTAGTAGGTTAGTTCATCATCTTGGCTGCCTTCCCTCTCCATTGGATAAAAAAATCAACAAATGATTCTTGATTATCCTGACAGGTTGTTTCTAGCTCTCGGGTGGTGACGTGTAGCTGAACATTATAACTGTATTGAATGATGAATGCAATGGTTATATCTTTCTAAGTTCTAGTCTTAGCCACCTCTAGAGAGAGGAACCATCTATGTGCTATCCCAGAAAGCGACCGATGGAATAATTAAGTCTTTAGCTGATCATGAATTCACATAGCTAATCATCAACTTCCTCTACCACCATCAGGCAGGGAACCTGAGGTGGCACAGCAACTTGTGGTGCATCCTGTCCCTGATTATCGTCCCAAAAGTCTTGACCATTCTCATTTAGGTCATCTGACTATCCATTTATGCCGAGCAGACATGCCTGAATTGCCCAAATTAGCGCTTAGCACTGATTTTAAGCTTGGATTTACTGTTCAACAACTCTCTGTATCTCTGTGATCGCCCTCATTAGGGCTGTCAAATTAACTTCATTATCTGCTATCTCAGATGATTCAGTTGGCTATTTAGATATCCTATAAAGTTTAGCCGTCAATGATCTACCCCAGCCATGTATTGACTGTAATCTTTCCATCTTAATGATTTAAACCCGAAGAAAACCTGAACCCTAAAAGTAGAATAACCAGTATCAAACACTTCATTGAACAGAACTCAGACAAAACATCCTAAATGCCCAAAATGGCAAGCAGATAACCACTGAAACTGGAGTAATACCTCTGTCGGGTTCATACTGGCAGCATAACAACAGGACATCTGATAACTCAGGATGATGGTTAAGGAGAAGGTCATCCAAATTCTAGAGGGAAAGTTCATCTAAACGAAGAAACGAGCAGCACTTTGACAAGGCAATAGAACTAGGCCAAAGGTATCGATTTGATCTAGATTTCTAGGAAAAAAATAGGCAGCATAATAGTAGGAAAACAGAACTAGCTCAAACGAATCTAACAAGGGTAAGCAAGCCTAAACAAAAATAGGGGACAAAACCAACAACCCAGAAAGAACCCAAAAGAAAGAGAAACTATCCTAGAGACTTCAAAGCAAAACACGGGCATGACTACGAGAAGAAAACTACGATGTGAAAACTAAACAAGGCGAAGAACAAAGCCCGGGTAAGAACCCGAAGGCAAAACTAACCTAAATAGCAAGGGATAATAGAAAAACCTAGGCCAAAGCCCGAAGAAAGAACTAGCCTAAGCCAAACAAGCAATCCTAACAAACGCAATCAAAACACACAATTAACAAAATACATAATCCTACTAGTGTTAGTAGCACCTAATGGAGGGTTCTAAGCTACTATATGCAAAAGGCCGATTTTGATCAATCGAACAGGATACCTTCTGAATAGAGCCGGGTATATACCTCCCAGCCTGGAGTGGTGCAAGACATGGTCAAATAGTATGCTCAAACTCTTTTACTACACCTATGAAAGTGTACAGTCAGTAAGGCTTGCCCGCCTTCCTTACAATCTCCGAAATAGATAAATGATTGACGCATTGGGTTGACTAGGTAGGGGGTGTGAAGAACAATACACATATATACGAGAATGTAAATGAAAATTTCTTATTAAGAACCAATGATGTTTTCAAGTCTATCCCTCTTATTTGATTTTATAAACTAATCCCCAACAGAGTTATCAGAAAATACTGTGGTGCTAGAATTTTAGGATTTTTTGGTAGTTCAAAAATAAGGAGTTCAAAAGATGTTTGAAAAATATTTTAACACTTTGAAGGCCAAATTTTAAAAATCTCTTTTTGTTAAAAATAGAGTCGCCACTTGATTTTTGAAAAAAAACCAAGAAAAACAAAAATGGCTACTGATCTTTAAAATATTTAACCAGAGAAAAAGGGTTCGGGGGCTAAGGTACGAAGCGAAAAAGGTGTTAGACATTCCGTTCACCCAACCGTAAGGTTGGCTTATACTAATCATCATTAGTTCTTTAATAAGACTTCTCAAATGCATATAAATAAAAAAAGTAGAGGCAAAGAGGGGACATCTAGAATCAAATAAAGAAAATACATAATATATGTATATAGAACACCAAATCAAAGCAAATAAGAAAATAAAATCTTAAGTCCTACGACATGCAATATCTAACTATTCATGGAATAAACCAACATGCAATGGTGATTCAAAGAAAAAAAAAACATGAATAAAAATCAAGAATAGACGTGAATTGCAATATAACCTCAAATTTAACTAACATACCAAACATGCATGTTAAAAGCATAACTAAAACGAAAAGTATGTGAAAATTCTATAAAACAAAGTTTGCCAAATAAGGATAATGAAACTAATAACAAATGTATTATATATTAATATGATAGGAGAGTATTTAAAGATTTAACTAGAAAGAAAAAAAATAAAGAAAAAGCTTACAAAAGAAAAAACTTAAGTCAAAATAAAAAGGTTAGAAAATGCTTATTTTAACCACTAAACAAAAGAAAAATCTAACTATTTATAATTTATATTTTTAAATGAAACAAAAGAGAAGAAAATAAAATAGAGTTTAACTACCATAAGAAGAGAAAATTACGCTAATATTTAGAGGTAAAAAGTATCTTAAAAGGCTTTTTATAATTTTTGAGTTTAACAAAATAAAAGAAAAAAAATAAAATAAGTATTATGAAAGAAAAATTAAGCTACCATTTAAAGAAAAAGAAAAGAACAAAAAAAATAGAATATTATAAGAAAAATAAAATTAATAATAATAAAAAACATACAATAAAATGCTAGAGAAGAAAATTACACTAATATTAAAAAAAATTTTAAAAAAATAAATACTTGAAAATGAACATTAAAATAATGCTAAAAGAAAAAGAACATTAAACTAATATTACAAGAAAAGAAAAGAAAAAGAAAAAGAAAAAGGTACATTAAAGGGAAAAATTAAAAGAAATATGAAAAATAAAATATGGGTGTAATATTGACAATTACCACCATATGTATGTAAGCACGTTGATTTTGACGATAATAACATCGCAAGTCATACCGTCAACTATATTAGCACTAATCAATGAACTTTCAAAAGTGATCAAAGTGCAAGTGTGAAATGTGAATAATATAATTAAAGAAATTAATGAACGTAACCAAATTACAAGAAGCAGATTAAATGATAAACGAGATTAACTATAAAAATAAAAGAAATATGCGAATTGAAATTAAACTTAAGCCAATCACTCCAAAAGAGAGGGAATGTAATTAGAAAGATCGGGGATCCAAACAAAATACCTGGATTGCTAGTGAATCCTCGAGTCGGGGAATGGTGTCAACAGTCCAATCCTCAAGATCCAAGTTAGGGTTTCAAGGTTGGCGTTAGAGGTTTGGCTCTCAGTACTTCGGCAGGGTTTCGGTGTCGGGGCTAGAAATTGCTCGGCGACTCGACAGAACTTCTCTCTCTAAAATTATGTCCTCAAAACGTACCAGGGGGTACGGTATTTATAGAATTCCTCAACCAATGAAAGGCTGACACATTTTGGGATACGTCAGGCCATTTAAAGTTGGTGGTCGCCAAGTTAGGAGTTAGCGGTCGCCATAAATGAAAAGGTTCCAAGAAGTTCATTTTGCAGTCACCATAATGAAAGTTGGCGATCGCTAGGTTGGAGGTGGCGGTCACCACTTTAGCTAGAATATTTAAGAAGTTCTATTGGCGGTCGCCACAATGCAAGTTGGCAATCGCCATAAAAAGTGAAAGTTTCTAAATGGTTCTATTGGTGGTTCAAAAAGATTTCATTCATTTGAAGGTTCTGATGATTGGGTTCAAATATCGAGCTTGGATCATTTCCTAAGGATTGAACTGAGGCACCATTCTGCATGTTTTTATCATCGAATTCATCTAAGATTAGGTGGGGTCAAATTGGGGTGTCTACAATGAGGAGGACCAGAAAGGCTAGGGACAATTTTAGGTCATGTCGAGGACTGGTGAGTTAGTTAAGGTCATGAGGAAGACTAGAAGGGCTAGGGAGAGTTTTAGGTTATATCGGGGACCGGTGTGTTAGTTTAAGGTCATGAGGAGGACCGAAATGACTAGGAACAATTTTAGGTCATGTCGGGGATCAGTGAGTTAGTTTAAGGTCATGAGAAGAACCGATAGGGATAGTTTTAGGTCATGCCAAGGACCGGTGAGTCAGTTTAAGGTCATGAGGAGGATCGGAGGTGCTACGGATAATGTTAGGTCGTGCTGGGGATCGGCTTAGGCTAAAAAAAGGGGGGGCATTCATTCAAAAAGAAGAGGGGGTAAAAAGGGGTTTTAAAACTCCCACAGCCCAAATGGGATAACTCGAAGATGTTCAAAGGGTAAAGGGGCATACAAATGTGGTGGCCGTTGCTTTTTAAAGGTGGCGGCCGGCCTGTATTATGTTGCCCTAGATAAGTGGCAACCTGTATATCAATGTCATGGCCGGTTGTAACGTTTGAAGAAACTAGGCAGCCTAGACATTTAAATGTTACAGCCTGGGTCAAGTACTAATGGCTGTTAGTTTTAAAGATTTGGACCTCACGATCGTGAGGTTGATGACAAAACATAAGTTTTGAGACAGGTTCGAAATTCTTCATTCGCACGAATAATCAAACGACACTCTCTTCTCTCCTTTGACTTTCTCTCTCTATTGGCTCTTGCCTTTACTCTCTCTCTCTCTCTCTGTCTCTCCTCCCTCTATCGACTCTTGCTCTCACTCTCTCTCTCTCTCATTCTCACTCTCGACTTTTAGAATCAAAGATGTTTCTCCTCTCTCTCATGTCGATCGTGGTTTCAGTTCTCATGGGTGGTTTCAACTTTAGATTCTTCGGGATGAAGGGTGGCAGCGCCGGTGGAGGCTGTGCAGGTGGTAGCGAGGTTGGCGGTGATGGGGGCATTGGAGGTGATGGCGACGACTAAGAAGCCACGGTTGAGGAGGAGGTGCCAGCAGGGGTGCCAGGGATGCTGGGGCTTTTTGACCCCACGACGTATCACCCGGTGCCTCACCGACTATCGAGGTTGGCCATAAAGCGACTTGTCATACCTGACGTAGTGGAGGAGTGAGAGGTCCTCCTTCGGCGTCGTGCCGATCACCTTTCTTCCCAGAACCTCGAGGTAAGCCAAAGTTTTTCGTGTTTGATCATGTCGTATGATATTACATGCACTTGAATTGATTTTTGTTTGAATATTGGAATTTGGAATTCAGATGGATTGGCGTTTGGGATTAAACTGGAGTTTTGAGTTTGACCGAAAACGTGGACTTAATTAGGTTTAGACCCTTAACTCGGATGGATGGATCTTTGCTTCGGACTACGAGACTCTTGAACTAGGATAAAGTAAGCCTCTTGAATCAAATATATGAACTAACTCGAATAAAACGACTTTAAACTGGCAGAAAAAAGAGTTGCAGGGTGTGTTAGGTTTTGGCTTTATTTTTGGATTCTGGGTTAGAAAAAGGTGAATTGAGTCGAGTCTAGGTGAACATTGGATGGGTTTTTGAATTTAGGTGAATATGGACAAACCTTTAAAAACAACAAGCTTAGATTCTTAAAACGATTTTAGGGTGGTTTTGAATTTTGAATCGGGCTAGGTTTGAAGGAAAAAGAAGAATGAATCTAGGAAAATGTTAAGTTGAATAGAAACTATGTCGGAACGTGGGTCCGGAGCGTGTTTGGACTGTATTTTTGGAGACTAGGTTGATTTTAAGAAAATGGAATCATGGATTAGAAGGTCGGTTTGAATTTGATGTTTGAGCATTGAGTTGAAATTTATTTTAATTTTGAAGTGAAACATAATTGGGTTAAAGTTGCGTTTAGTCGAGTTTGAGGTTTGACTAGGGTTTGCATTTGAGATTGTTGAGGCTGATCTTGGCTGAATCAACTGTTTTCGAGAGGATGAAAACTGTTTTGGGTTTTAAAATTGAGTTTAGGGATGGGTTTGTAATGAATGAGGGGCTAGTTTAAAAGCAAAAGGTTGGTCATTATATTGGAATCTTGAATCCTTAAACATTTGAATTTGAATTGAATCGGTTGTTCATTTGAATTTTGCGTTGAGGTGGGTTAAGATTGTCCCGTTGTTGACAAAAGGGTATTGATTAGATTGAGTTTGCTTTAAAGTGAGGACTGGATTTTCAAACTTGACTTAGTGTATTTTCGAACTTAACTTAGTGTGGGGGTTTTGTTTTTATATCCTATCATTGCTTGTTTGTTATAAGTTTTATTTGTTGCTTTGTTTCGTTTATTTTTGTCTTTCGTCTATTGATTTTGTTGATTCATTTCAGGCGATCAAGCGTATTCGAGGTTTCGGTGGTTCTTCTAATGTTTTGGAGTGGTACACCACCCTACCTCCACATTGTTGAGAGATCGTTAACAGAGCCAGCTTCAGGGGATTCGTGAAGGCGCTGGAGGACACCAGCAATGACATATTCATCCTTACGGCACTTTTATAGAGATGGTGGGACACCACGAATACTTTTCATTTTTCGACGTCCGTGGTAGCTCTCACCCCTCTTGACTTCGCTCTTATTACTGGGATACGAGTCGGTGGCGATCGCATCCCATATGATCCCGATATCTGTGAGAGTCCCTACTGCACTACTGCACTTTCTCTTCCAATTTGACTTTCTATATCTGTGAATTCCTGCTCGACTTCTTCCAACTCCCACATATTGTTCTCATCCTGATAATTCCATTCGAGTGAACATGAGATAAGTCCATTGGGTAGAGGTGTCCTCGATTTTGGTTCATGGAGAGGAACTATGTATACAGAAGGGACAAATGCAAGACTTGTGATTCCTAACAAATTTACTTGGGGAGTACTTCCCTCTTTCTGCTCCTTCTTTTCTTCGGCTTCCGTACTAACTAGCAATTTCACTTTCTGCTTGTTCTAACTGTCGACGTCCTTTCCTTTCGAAGACTCTCCCATTTCTAATACTGCTTTTCCTACTACTCCTATTTCAAAACTCAGGTTAGCCTCCACATACCAAGCTGTCCCTTAATGCCAGGCAGTATTATTGCTCGAGATGGTTGGGACGTCTCACTTGATGTTAATTTCAGGCTCTTCTAAATCATGCAATGCCTCGAGGCAAACCAAATCTTTTCATAAGCGTTTGACCTCTTTATTTTCTTCATTATTGGTAGGGGGGTTTCCTCCTCATAGATGATGAAAATCGATAAGGTGAAAGAATCATCCTCAATCAAATCCCAGATAAGGTCATCAAGCCACAACACCTCCTGTCTAGATGGAAAATATGCAATTAGCTTCGGCTCTATTATGAAAACTATGAACTTGGTGGGATCAAATCCTTCCAACTCTCCCCCGATGGCACTTACATTCTACTGATTGGCATGAATCGGAACAGGGTTGATAGTAATATTCGGCTTCTGAGTGGCAGTGGGTGGAGGGATCACTTTGTTGTCAATCAAATCTTGAATTTCATGCCGAAGTCTCATGCAATTGTTAGTTAAATGCCTGTGCACCTAGTGAAAGGCATAGTACTGTGTAGGATTACATCGGAGTGGCAAAGGATTTGGAGGTGGGGTCGGGTCCAAAGGCTTCAGGAGACCCCTTTCAATCAAATGGCTTAGGATGGATGTTAATGGCACGGTGAGTTGGGTTAAGGTTCTCTTATGATTTCGGGATGGGTTTTGGGCAGCCAGCTGAATAGATGGGCTTGCCTGATTTGGATTGGGGTTTAGCACGTTTACTTCATAACTTCGGCTCACTACATTAGCGACATTATTTTGATTACCGGCATACAATTTTTGGACCATTTTTTGACTCGATTCTCCCTTTTCATTATCCCCAAACTGTAGAGCATCCTCTATCGGTACCTCCTCATCGAAAATCTACTCAAACGTCATCAATTGCTACGTGATCAAATACTTGCGGAATTGCGGTTGCAGGTTCTTCACCACCATTCTTACTTGTTCTTTCTCAGTGGGCCGACTCGTCATCTTAGTTGCTTTAGCCCTCTATCGGGTCAGGAATTCCACAAAAGATTCTTTGGCTTCTTGTCGGGTGGTCTCGAGCTCCCGAGTGGTAACATCGTGCTAGATGCTATAGTTGTATTGATTGACAAATGCAGTGCAGTGGCAATGTCTTCCCATGTTTTCATCTTGGCAGCATCTAAAGACAAACCATTTTTGAGCGGCTCCTGACAAAGATCATTGGAAAAGCTGGGCTTTCAACTGGTCATTAATACCCATCGGCGACAAAGTCCCTACATACATTCTAAGATGAATCCCCAAATCCCCGATTCTGTCAAATTTCTCCATATCAGGCATCTTAAATTTCTCAAAAAGTTTAGCATCGGGGAAGAGACAAAGTCCCTAGACATCCAACATGTAGTCTTCGACACCATGGGCTTTCCTCAAAATCTTCTCTAGCTTATCGACCTTATCAGATAAGATTGATTCTTTCGTGGTCAGAATTTACGGGATCCCCGGTCGAACAGGCTGTGTAAAAACTACTTGCTGAGCTTTCTCGGTTCCTACACTGTCATCCCAAATATCATTTCCTACATCGTCCTCTTGATCATTTGGAATAACCCCACTGGGCTCCATAACCCGAGTCTATAAGACCTAAAACTGAGCCTGACATGTGTCTGAAGCCTAGCTTGATTTTTCATAGCAGTATTAACCCCTTCAACTGTCCGTTTCAATTCCAAAATTACCCTCATCATGTCACCCATGGTCAATTTCGGGTCTGCCATTAGCAATGTCAACTGGCTAATACGTCTGAGCCTTCCGCTCGGAGATCAGGCCCAAATGTGTATAGGTTCTTTTCTATTTGAAACTACAATCTCGGGCCTATGAACTGAAAGGGCTTACACAAACCAAAAAACTCATTAGCTGGGCCTAGACTCAAAACAACTCCCTATTGAAAACGAACTCGTACGAACCAAAAAACTCTCACGTAAACTCAAAAACAGCTCTCCCTCGAAAACGAATTGGGAAAACAAAGGCCAACCCTAATCAGGGTGCTACTATACGAACAAAAGCATCCATAAAAAAATTACATAATCCTAAAAGATTTATTAATCCTAAAAGAAGGGTTCTAAGAAGCTATATGCTCATGAAAAGGCTAGTAGGTCTTCACTTAGTGTACATTCTGAATAGAGTTAAGAATATACCTTCTAATGCTAGGAATGGTGCAAGTCATGGTCAAACGGTATGCAATAATTCTTTCTGCCACATCTATAGAAGCATGTGACTAGAAAGCTTGCTGGCTTTTCCGACATAGCCCGAGACAGTAAATTGACTAAGATATCAGGTAGGCGGAGCAGGGGTTCAAGAAGTAAGTACACAAATATGCAAATACAGATGCGAATACCGATGAAAAAGTTTATAATAAGAACCATTGAATTTTAAATTAAGCTCTCTTATGATTTTTTTTAAAAAAAATCAGTCCCTAACGGAGTTGCTAGAAAAACTGTATGCATTTTCGGGGAGATTGGAAGGGGGGAATGCACCAGATAATATCCGAACGCATTTTTAAAACAAAATGAAATCGCCATTTGATTTTTGAGAAAAATCAAGAAAAACAAAAGAAGGCTGCTTGTCTTTTTTTTAAAAAAAGCGTAATCAGAGAAAAAGAGAGTTCGTGGGCTAAAGTACAAGAAGGGAAGGTGTTTGGCACTCTTCTAAAAAACATCAAAATAGCATACGATAATTATTTTTACAGAATACTACAAAAAAGATAATAGAATATGATAATTATTTTGCATCAAGCCTTGTAAAAACTGACAAAGCATTTTGATTGAAAATAGAATCCTCGATAGAAAATATTTTTTGATGTAAACAATGACCCCAGCACTTTAAGAATGAGAGTCATCGAATTCTTGAAGAGCTATATCATTATATCAAAGCCAGATTTTTGTTAGTCATAAGTAGATAGAATTCTAATTGACCGAAAAATACAGTCATTTGTAAATGTGTTTCTTCATAATACAATCACTAACAAGAGGCATCTATGGGTGGCTTCATAAAAGCCTATTTATGTTATACATTTTATTGAAACTCGATTTTGAGAAATTAAATAGCCATAAGTGGCCCTTAGATAGTAAGACATCTTCATTGTTGATTTTATTTACTTATTTATTTGCTATATTCAACTTGAAAACATCATAGGTTTTAGCCGAATAAAGTTTATCAGTATATGTATGTTTTTTTTTTCATGTTCCACAGAGAATTCCTATAATTTGAATTCTTAAAAGTATGCCCCTAGTCATATTAAGAATAAATTATTTTATCTAAGTTTGTTGGCATGCCAATATATTAGTAGCCAGCTATTGAAAGCATCAATTAACTAGAGTATGATAATAGTTCAGCTTGAACACCAATAGTTGTGAATCTTCATCTAGCCAAGAATACTGATAAAAGTGTCAATCCACTAGAGCATTCTCAAATCATAAGCAGCTTGATGCATGTAATGAATTGTACACAGTCAGACATAACTTAGTTAGTAAATTGATTAGATATACAAGTAACCTAGGGACCAACCACTAGAAAGATATAATTAGGGTTCTTCGATATTTGAGATGTACCATAAATTGTAGGCTGCACTATATTAGATATCCATCAGTACTTGAAGGATACAGTAACGCGAACTGAATATTTCATACTAGAAACTCCAAATCCATGAGTGGATATATCTTTACTGTTGAAAATATTTCAAATAAACGTATATTACAAGATCCATAATGGAATATGAATTTATTGATTTAGATAAAGTAGGTGAAAAACTAGAGTAGCTTCGTAAATTTTTGGAAGTTATTACAATGTTGTTTAAACTAGTGCCCGTAATTTGTATACATTGGAAGGGCACAAAATAACATGTATAATGGTAAGTCTCGACACATTCATCGCAGACACAATACCGTTAAACACCTGCTCTCAAATGGAATAATTATTATTGACTATGTAAAGTCAAATGATAATATCATAAATTCACTATCCAATGAGTTAAAAAGAGAGTTAGTTGACAAATCATCAAGGAAAGTGAGTCTAAAATATACTACGTAAAGGTCTCTATAATGGCAACTTAACCTAGTTGATTGGAGATCTCAAGATCTAGGTTCAAAGGGATAATCAAATTGTAAGGGACTAAAAGATTACTGAGGAGAATTAACATCTCCTATCCACTCCTAGGATGAAACAATGATATCTGTAAATTATTGAGAATAATCTTGCTTCTAATGATTCTTATATCTTGAAATAATCAAGTAGAATATAGTAGGATACTCTTAATGAGAAATCACCTATAATAGTGTTAAGTGGGGCTGCTTCCATAAGGATTTCAGGCTGAATCGTCTAAAGAAGTCATAAAAACTAAGAATTGCTCATGGCTAAAATGAGTACAACCATGAAAACTAAACAGTGTTTGGAAATATTTTGTGAGACATTCATTAGTCTTGGCTTTCATAAATGGTTGAATAATTTAAGACACCACATCCACTAATTCACTAGTAAATCCAATAGTTTATCACAGGGGACTTCAAGGCAACAAACCACTTATCCTTACATAAATATTCTTGTTTTACACTCTCTCTGAGTCTGCATCTTTTGCATCATTTCTTAGTCATTTTCATTTGTGAGGGGGATTGTTAGTAAAAATAATTTTGAAAACATTAATTTTTGGCCAACTTTGAGCTAATTTTAAAGTGGGACCCATACACCGATTAAGATGGTCGAGGTAGTATTGTATTTACCGTCGTAAGTACATTAAGAATATATATTTGATTGATCAAAATCATTGAGTATTGAATGAGAAAATGACTTCCAAAATCATATAGTTAAAAATAGTAAAATGAAAGTAACATCTCTTGTCCTACATTAGAACTTCAAGAAGAACTTGGTGGGTATATATAAGAAAACTTTTGACTAAGGAGAGGGTCCCAAGAGAGTACCCAATTTTGTATACTAGAGAGGACCTACCCAAGTGTGAGTTTCGGATGTGGCCAAACCCAAACACACAAGCGTTCGCCACCACTGCCCGTCCATCTGACCAACAGGCCGAGTCGAGCTCGGGCCTGAGCTCAGGCTCAAGTTAGGGTAGAATCTTATTTTTTTGGCAAACAATTATTTAAAATATTTATTAAATAAATTTTGAATTTATTTCAAATAATTTTTTCTTTTAAATATAATTCTGTTAGGTTTGTCCATTGGTATGTTACTGTTATATTTAAACCGAACTAGTTCTTTCCAATCAGGTGTGATTGTTTGAAAATTGCGAACCGAACTAGTTCGCATCGATTTAAACATGTCCGAACAGGTGCTTCATCAAGTATAAATTGATTCATCTGGTCCTTCCTCATGGATTCAATTCTTTCACTTCTCCTACTTTGTGCTTTTTGCATTCTATAGTCTATTTATAAGTGAGAGAGAATCAATGCACCATTTTGGTTTGCCAAGCACATCAGATTGTAGTACTTTCTACGTGTGAGAGACTAAGTAATCTTGGGAAGCAAATTCGAATTTGTGAGCACCACAACGAGGGGCAAATATGCTTTAAGGACAAATTGTGCTATACTTGCTTTAGTCTGGTTCCTCTACTGCTAATTCAAAGTTCTATAAGTTTTATTTTCAGTTCATACAGTTTTGTTTTAATTTTCTCAACATATACACGATCTATTTTTTTTCTTTTCCTTTCTATATCGCTTTTGCAAATAATTTTTATCTTTACTATTTAACTTTTGTAAAAATAGTGCAACATTTATTTAACAGATAACAGAATGTGGTGGCGATAATAGTGGCAGGCAATAGTAGCCAAAGGTGGCGGTTGAGATGGGAGGAGGTGGGTGTAAGTGTTGGGCAATGATATATGAAGGTAGCGTTCAATCAGTGGGAAGGAGGTGAGTTTAGGTGTTGCTAGCTAGTGGATGATGGTGACGGCTAATGTGATACCCGGTTCCTTTTGTTTTTGTTATGAATATATATAACGTGTTGGTTCTCGCTTCTAATCGTTATAGGAAAGCACGTATCTATATATTTTATGCATGTGTTGGCTTAGAGTGCACGTTGATTTTAATACTGGTTCTGTCGGACGTCGCAATATAAAGTTAGAAAATTTTTCTTGGTCGGACCGCTCGATCGGTCTTTAGACTGCTCGAGCAGTCTATCTGCGTGGGGTGCTTAAATGCCAACTAGTGGCATTGGTTCTCACAGTAAATCTTCTCCTGAAAGCTTCTTCCGTTCTCTCTTGAAAGAACATCCAAACCCTCTGCGTTCTCTCTAGCTTTTAGCTTGGTTCAGGCCCGACTTTTGGCGTGGGGATAGTCGATCCTTACTATACGCGCCGTGGGCTTCGTGTTCATCCGAACGGAATTGCATTTTGGTGACATTAATTTCTCGCAAGTGCTTGAAGTGTCGAGTTTTTAACTCTTGGAGGTAGGATTCTACACTATCTTGCTTTAAAAAGGTGTTACATGTAATTTATATGCGTTTTTACTGTTTTAAAATGCTATAAATGTTTAACTTTGTGTTTAAACCAAGTTCGGTTGGATAAAAAGCATGTTATGCATTTTTGTGGTTTACTACAAAGTTAGTGGACGTGTGTGTCCATTGTTTTCAAAGGGATGAGTTTTGAAAATTGGAAGAATTCATGTGTATGTTGCAAAAACATAATTTTGAAGGTTTAGAGTTAACCCTTGGGGTTTTGCAGTGTTTTTAACATTAGTTGGTCTCCATGTTTAGGTAGATGACGTTGCTATGTGTGTTTTGATGTTTGTACATGGCTGGATGCATGCAAACGTTTTGTTTTCATGCATTATTAGGAGTGAATATTGGCCTCGTTTTGAAAGCCTGTAAAAAATGCACTATTGGGAGGGGGGGGGATATTGGTCCTGCGGTGAAAACCCATAAAGAATTGCATAATTTGAATCATTGTGGGTTGTGAAAACGTTGTTTAAAAATATTGTGTGGTTTATGTTGTTAAACTGTCAGATGTTATGGGATTATATAAAAACTTATGATTTTAAGGATGGAAAACCGCTTAAGACTTGTGTGGTCGAGCTGTTCATATAATTCATGATTGCATGCTATTCTTTTAATTCATGCCATCCTGTTTCTATTGGTTTTCGGCTCACGTTGTGGGATTTAAAAATTTTCAGGTGAATTTAATCTTGTAGATAGATCTCGGTGAGCCCCGGAGGAGGCAAAGACAAAATCTCATTAATTGATTTTAGTAGTTTTATTGATAGGTCATTAATACCGTTGTATATTTGGATCATGTAATGAAGTTATAAGTTTTGTATTTGAAAACATGTTGTACAAGCCTCAAGGCCTTGGTTATCCATGCATGTATATTATATGCTTGTGAGAGGAACCACGGATTGGTTGTATGTTTTCGTATTAGCATGTAACGGTTATGGTTTTCGATTGGTTTTATGCTTTATATCAAACTTGTGCTTCGAATGAGGTTTTGAACCTATTTTGTTTAGCTTGTTTTGCCTTGGAAGTTTTCAAATGGAAGGAAAAAAAGTTTAAGTGTTGAGCTTTCAAGAGGTGTTTTGAAAAAAGGTCCAGAGCCAAACCGCTTGACGAACCGCTCGAGCGGTCTATCGAGCGGTCATGGAAAACATTCTATTTTTGTATTTTAGGTGAAGAACTATTGGGCTTACAGGGACCGCTCGAGCGGTCTTTTGACCAATCGAGCGATTTGGGCAGTTTTTTGAAAATTTTGTTTGTTTGTTTTAAAGCTTAGCTCTCAGGGACCGTGACCTTTTTCTTTTGGGCTGTTCTTTTACATTAAATAAACCCTCAAAAGTATGTTTTTCGAAGGTTTTAAGCTTGTTTTCGTTTACGTTCTTGGACCTGTGTGGGCTCATGTGGTTTTGATGGAACTTAGAATCATAAAACGGGTTTCTCTTGGGTGGTTTTCATGACCCGAGTTTCGGGGCGTGGCAACTTGGTATTAAAGCTCTAGGTTCGAATACTTAAGAGCCATGGGAGAGGTTGCATCACCTTGTGAGAATGGTTGCGTGTGCTTGATTGTAAGTATTTAAATGTTTTCATAACATGATGATGATAATTTACTGAGCATGAAGATGTTATGTATACGTGAGTATGGAGGTTGGATCTTAAGATTGATTAGTCTTGCCTTTGTGCATTTGGATTAACAAACTCGGAAGTCGAGTTAAAAATGTATTTGACCGACATACTTTCCACCAAGGAATTTAAGTAGGTTACCCAAATTGACTCATCACTTTTGATAGTACTCCTTGGTACAGGAAATTTGTTTTTATGATCTTAAATGGCTAAGTGTTAGCATAATTATGTGACTTATATCTGTAATAACATGATGAGTTGAATCTTATGTTATTATGTTGTATATTGCTTTCGTGTAGAAGTGATGTCTGCACGGAGAGGACGAGGCCGTGGTTTAGGCCAAGGAGATGTGCCAATCCCTGATGCTAGGGATGCCAATGCTCCTCAAGGACCAGTAGAAGAGGTAGGGTTGCTATGTGAGATTCTGGGTTCCATTCGTCAGCTAGCCAAGGTCGCTAGGGGAGGGGTGAGAGTACCCAAGCCGAGGGCAACTATTGCGATGCGGGAGTTCCGACGTCTTAACCCTCCTACCTTTGTTGGGGATCCTGATCCCAAGGTGGCTACAAAATGGCTGGAGCTTGTGGCGAGGATTCTAGATACATTACTGAAAGTTGAGGATGACTTGAGGGTTGCATTTGCCACTTTTCAGCTAAGGGATGACGCCCACGAATGGTGGAAATTTTCCAGAACTGCCGTGGATGGAACGTGGGAAGCTTTTGCCAAAGTATCGTTGGAGAAATACTTTCCCAAGTCCTCGAGGGATACCTACCGAGAGAAGTTTTATTCTTTCACCCAGGAAATAATGAATGTTGTGCAGTATGAGACCAAGTTTACCAGTTTATCCCGCTTTACACAGGAATCTATGCCTACTGACGAGCTCCATTCAAAGAGGTTTAAGAGGGGATTGAGACCTGCAATTAGGGAACGAGTGGCAGGATTGAGACTGCGTGTCTTTACAGAGCTGGTGGAGTCGACAACTACTATTGAGAACACTTTCAGTGAGACTCGTAGACCCAGGGAGGTCAGGGCACCACAAAGTGGAACGAATGCATAGTCAGGCGGGTGCTCCAACAAAAGGCTGAGGTCCTTTGGCCCTGGTTCTCATCCTTCTAGGTCACAACAGCAGTTTTCTGCACCAGCACCCTCAGTAGCTGCCTTAGGAAGACTATAGTAGAGGGAGCCCATTTGTTATCAGTGTAGGCAACCAGGGCATCGTGTGACGGATTGTCCATAAAAGAGGCAGTTCTAGAGTTCAATACCTATTCAGTCTCAGGGGAGAGAGCTACTAGTTTGTTTAGGGAGTGGGTAGCCGGGACATTTTCGTAGGAGTTATCCTCAAGGAGGGAGTGCACAGAGCACAACAGGTGCACCAGTTATTCAGTCTGCACAAGGACGATAGGCTTATCAATAGTAGCAACCAGAAACTCAAAATTCTAGGGCTACAGAAGGGGGTGCCTCAGTTCAATCAGTTTGATAACCCACAGCGCAGAACTACGGTGGGCAGACCAGGGGACCGCAGGGCAGATGTACGCCCTTACAGATCCCAGCTCCGCCAAGGCACTAGTTATGCCTGATTCTGCAGCGACTACCTCAGTTATCAGAGGCACTCTCTTAGGGTACATATCATGGGCCAGTGTTCTCGTCGATACGGGAGCATCACATTCTTTTATATCATCTACTTTTGCATCTGCTTTGAGGTTGGAGATAGACTCGTTGGGTAGCACGCTGTGTATAGAGACCCCGGTCAGTGGGAACGTGGTGTTGAGATAAGTTTGTAGATCCTGTGAGTTAGAGGTCACCGTTCACTTTTTAAAATTTGATTTCATCATTCTCGACATGACTATGCTTGATATCATCCTATGGATATATTAGATGACCACCAATCATGCCTATATCGATTGTGATCGACGGAGGGTATCGATTTGTACACTTGAGGGTGATTATTTTTATTTTGTGGGTAATTAGGACGATGGTTCAGTGCCCATGCTCGGTGTTGTGCGAAACCGAGGAAACCTTATTTTTCTCTTTTCTGCACTCATGTTAGATGAGGCAGTTGGGGTTCGAGGAGAGTTTTTTCCTATGGCTTGTGACTATTTAGATGTCTTCCCTGACAATCTTTTTAAGTTGCCACCGAGTCGTGAGGTAGAGTTTTCTATTGATCTTATTCCGGGAGCTACTTCTATTTCGATGATGTCTTATCGTTTTGCACCAACAGAGTTGTGAGAGCTTAAGGTACAGCTTTAGGAGTTGCTTGATAAAGGGGTTACATGCCTGAGTATGTCACTGTGGGGAGCTCTGGCTTTGTTTGCCAAGAAGAAGGATGAGTCGTTGAGGTTGTGTATTGATTATCGAAAGCTAAATCAGGTAACAGTAAAGAACAACTATCCTATGCCAAGGATTGATGATTTGTTTGATCAATTAAGGGGTTCATGCTGCTTTTATAAGATTGATTTGAGATCGGGATATCATCAGTTGAGGATCAAGGAAGAAGATATAGCGAAGACTGCCTTCCGAACTCGTTATGGTCACTACGAGTTTTTGGTTATGCCATTCAATTTGATAAACGCTCACGCGACATTCATAGACTTGATGAACTGCATCTTCCATCTATATCTTGATAGTTTTGTGGTCATGTTTATGGATGACATTCTTATTTACTCACCATCGAGGGAGATACATGAGGAACATATACGTATTGCTCTACAGCTTCTGAGAGAACATTGATTGTATGCAAAACTTGAAAAGTGTGAATTCTAGATGCTGGAGGTGAAGTTTCTTGGACATGTGGTATTAGGGGATGGAGTATCTATGGATTCTTCAAAGATCGTTGCAGCGATGGGTTGCGAATGACCAAGAAGTATGTTTGAGATTCATAGCTTTTTGAGTTTGGCAAGTTATTATTAATGATTCGTAAAAACAAATTTCTCGACTCGCCGCGCCGATGACTCACCCTACACGAAAGGGAGTCAAGTTTGTGTGGAGTGAGTCTTGTGAGTTGGCTTTTCAGGAACTGAAGACGAGATTAACGAGCGCATCAGTGTTAGTTATTCCATAATGAGGTTTAGCTAACACAGCATATTGTGATGCATTACATGATGGCTTGGGGTGTGTTTTGATGCAAGAGGGTAAGGTTGTGGCTTACAGAGTAATTAAAGATGCATGAATAGAATTATTCGACACATGATTTAGATTTTGCAATCATGGTTTTTGCCTTAAAGGTATGGCGACACTATTTGTATGGTGAGCATTTTGAGATTTTTTTGGATCACAAAAGTTTAAAATACTTGTTTTCTCAGAATGACATAAATCTACGCCAGCGACAGTAGATGGAGTTTCTGGAGGACTACAACTTTGATGTCCAGTATCACCTCGGGAAGGCCAATGTCGTGGCTGACGCTCGTAGCAGGAGATCTCATGGTTTGTTGGCTTCTATAGCCATACGAGAGTAGGACATGCTTAAGGAGGTTGGCGAGTTTGATTTGTTTCTCAAGGAGACAGGTGTGGGTGCAATCTTATTTTCAGTGGCTTTGCGACCCATGTTGATTACCCATGTTCTGGAGGCTCAGCAGACAAATCAGGAAGATCAGATGTTTCGAGACCGTGTTGCCAGTGAGGGAGACACCAAGGGATGGATTGTGAGTTCGGATTAGAGTTTGAGATTTACTGGGAGAGTATTTGTGCCAGAATCGTGCTGCGATGATGTGTTATAGGACTTCCACCATTCTCGTCTTACAGTGCACCTAGGAGGCACTGAGATGTATCATGATTTGCGTCGTCAGTTCTGGTGGAAGGGAATGAAGAGGGATGTGGTTCCCAATAAAATGGGAAGTTGTCGCCACGTTTTATTGGGCCGTTTGAAATCTAGAAAAGGATTGAGGAGGTGGCATACCATCTAGCTTTGCCTCCTCAATTGTCATATGTGCACAATGTGTTTCATGTTTTCATGCTTTGAAAGTACGAGTCTGACCCATCACATATTTTGGATTGGGTTAAGTTACAAGTGGACGATGATGTTTCTTTTAAGGAACGACTTGTAAAGATTTTGGTTACGAAGGAGCAAGCATTGAGAGGGAGGACCATTGCTTATGTTAAGGTTTTATGGCTCTATTACGGTGTCAAGGAAGTTATATAGGAGCTTGAGCCCGAAGTCTGTGCTAAGTATCCAGAATTGTTTTCTTCTTGACCTTGTAGCGAATTTTGGGTGCAAAATTCCTTAAGAGGGGAGAGTTATGAGACCCGGTTCCTTTTGTTTTTGTTATGTATATATGTAATATGTTGGTTCTCATTTTTAATCGTGATAGAAATGCATATTTCTATATGTTATATGCATGTGTTGGCTAAGAGTGTACGTTAGTTTCAATACCAGTCTTGTCGAATGTCGCAACAAAAAGTTAGAAAACTTTTTTGGGCAGGACAGCTCGATCAGTCTTTAGACCACTCGAGCGGTCTATCTGCGTGGGGTGCTTAAATGCCTGCTTGGGACATTGGTTCTCGCACGTAAGCTTCTCTTGCAAGCTTCTTCCTTTCTCTCTTGAAAAAACATCCAAATCCTCTTCTTTCTCTCTAGCTTTTAGCTTGGTTCGGGCCCAGCTCTTGGCATGGTGATAGTCGATCCTTACTATACGCGTTGTGGGCTTCACATTCATCTGAATGAAATTACGTTTTGGTGACTTCGGTTTCTTGTCGGTGCTTGAAGCATCAAGTTTTTAACTCTTAGAAGTAGGATTTTAAACTATCTTGCTTTAAAAAGGTGCTACCTGTGATTTATATGTGTTTTTACTATTTTAAAATGCTATAAATGTTTAACTTTGTATTTAAACCATGTTCGATTGGATAAAAAGTATGTTATGCATTTTTGTGGTTTACTACAAAATTGGTGGACGTGTGTGTCTGTTATTTTCAAAAGGATGAGTTTTGAAAATTGGAAGAATTCATGTGTATGTTGCAAAAACGTAGTTTTGGAGGTTTGGAGTTAACCCTTGGGGTTAAGCCGTGTTTTTAACGTTGGTTGGTCTCCATAGTTCGATGGATGACATTGCTATGTGTGTTTTGATGTTTGTACATGGCTTGGTGCGTGAAAACATTTTGTTAATTAATGCATTATTGAGGGCAGATATTGGTCCCGCGGTGAAAGCCCGTAAAGAAATGCACTATTAGGAACGAATATTGGTTCTGCAGTGAAAACCCGTAAAGAATTGCATAATTTCAACCATTATGGGTTGTGGAAACCTGGTTGGAAATATCGTGTAGTTTATGTTGTTAAACTGTCAGATGTTATGGGATTATATGAAAACTTATGATTTTTAAAGATGGAAAATAGTTTTAAGACTTGTGTGGTCGAGTTGTTCATATAATTCGTGATTGCATGTAATGTTTTTAATTCATGCTAGTCTGTTTCTATTGGGCTTCGGCTCACGTTGTGGGATTTAAAAAATTTTAGGTGAATTTAATCATGTGGATAGATACCGGTGAGCCCCGGAGGAGGCGAAAACAAAATCACTTTTGTTGATTTTAGTAGTTTGATCATTAATACCGTTGTGTATTTGGATCATGTAATGAAGTTATAAGTTTTGTACTTAAAAACATGTTGTACAAGCCTCAAGGCCTTGGTTAGTCATGCATGTATGCTATATGCTTGTGAGAAGAACCATGGTTTGGTTGTATGTTTTCATATTGGTATGTAACGGTTATCGTTTTGAGTTGATTTTATGCTTTATATCAAACTTGTGCTTCGAGGGAGGTTTTGAACCTATTTTTGTTGGCTTATTTTGTCACGCTTCGACCCTGAGGCACGTGATTCCCACATTATAACCCGTTCTTATGACCAGAACTTCTTTAAAGATATTCTCTTGAATTCCTTAACGCATTTTAAAATAAATAACTCCTAGATTTACAAAATAGTCCAAGTATAAAAATTAAAAAAATTTGGCAAAGTTTTCTCTATTTTTCAGACTATCCCAAATTTACCTGTCAAACTCAAATCATAATATATATACTCAGGCACCGCCTGGATCTCATTACCCAATCACAATTAAAACTATTTACCAGCTATACAGAATTAAACTACATAATGATTGACAAGTATCATTTCATTACTATTGCATCCATTTTCATAAGCATTAAATCATTTATGCATTTTACTGAATTCGTATACTAATTGCATTCATCCAAGATGATCTCATAGTTTCCATGAAGTTTCCCAATACAATACTTTAAAACAAATACATAGAATCTAAAATATATATACAGGATTACGTCTTTACAACAAAAATAAAAATTTACTCTTTTCTTTCAAAACATCCTTCAAGATCCCAACATGTATTTGCTCTTTATTTCATGATCATCTGAACCTGTAAAATATTTATTCAACATATGTGAGCCATAGCTCGTAGGACAAAGACTAAAAATAATAAAATGCATGCGATGTGAGGTGTGAGTGAGTATGCTACAATGCAATCACCTTTCAAATTGTTTCATATCCGTGCAATAACACGCCTCTTTTAAGTTTTATGAAAGATATCAACTCATCCACATCCCCAAAATCATATCACAACCAATATTCTTCCATCCATTTCAATAATCTCTAAGTAAACCTTTTTATATACTATACAACATTGTCATCAACACACATAACCCGTACTCAAATTTTCATCATTTTAATTTCAAGTAATAAATCCTCTTGTCTCATTTAATTCATTACATTAATGCCGAATCGACATCACCACAACGTCAGTCGTGTAACCATCACTATTTCTCATTAAGTACACATACACACACACACTTCAAATCTTAGTTCCCATTATTTGTTTCTCTTTCACAAGTTTAAATTATCTTTTATCATCATCAATTACCAATTCTCAAGTTCGCTTCCATTTATCTCTTTTAATACCATACTCAAATACGCATTAACATAAACTTTTGGTAAAGTATTTTGTGAGATCCTGACCCTTTGTATTTTGAGTTGTATATATATATCTGAGGTATTTATTCCAGTATATGAATAGCATCGATGCATGATTTATGCTTTAAAGTTGTAGAACAGCATGTAGAAATGTGTTTTATGTTTTTTCGAACCTTGTTTAGGTGGGTTGGGTTGGTTTTTTAGCCTTAAAACAGTAGTAAATTCCAGTATGCCCCTGCTGTTGAGTTCGGTCGACTAGAGGGTCCAGTTCGGTCGACTGAACTAGTTTTGTTGAGTTTGGTCAACTAAACCCACTGGTTTAGTCGACTGAACCGTGTAATTTCTGGTTTTCTATAAAAGCTCCAGTGGCGATGCTTTTGAGGAAAAACTTAACTTCAGACCTAAGTTTCCCTTTTCTCCTCCTTCTCTCTAGCTTTGAGGGCTCGAGGCTTAGTTTGTTGTTGATTTCTTTGTGGATCCTTGCTATCGGGGCCGAGAGCTTCGCATCCATCCGGTCGGATTCTCGTTCTGACGCCGTTCAGTTTTGAGACGTCGAGTTCTTGACTCTTCGAGGTAGGATTCTAGACCCTACTGCTGTATAAGGGTGTTTTATGTAATTATACATGTTTTCAACTGGTAGAAAATACATCAAATGCTGTTTTCATGTGTAAACCTTGGTTTTTGGGTAAAAGTAGATTTTTACGCCTTTTCTTGGTTGTATACATGATCTGGGTGTGTTGACATCCATGGTTTTCAAAAGGAGGTTTGAAAACGGTGAATTGTGAAATCGGGTAAAAAACGTCTTTTTGGAGGTTTGGAGCTAACCCGCGGGGTTGAGTCTCACCTTTTAAACGTTTTGTTGAAAATGGTATTAGATCTACATCTTTATGGATTGAATCTTTTTTATACATGTGTTGTATAAACTGTTTTATGGGTTTTTATAGTTGAGCTACGGTGGATTTTTAAATGTTCTCCATAGATGTACCATGACAGTAGGTATTGTTGAGTTGGGCTTCCATTGCTTCTCAGTGTAAGTCCAGAAACGTGCGTAGCGTAGGTGCTCTGTACCTTCGAGTTAGTCCCCGTAAATTGAGTGTGATTGGGTGCTTTGTACCCTCGGTCTCCGGTCCTGTAAATTAAGCAGCAGGTGCTCTGTACCTTCAGGCTAGTCCCCGTAAATTGAGTGGTTCGGTTGCCTACGTTAATGGCATCGTTGTTGTGACTCCGTATAGAACTTGTCATTACTAAGCATGTAGGTCTAGAGTAATAGACGAGAGTCTATAATTGTTACCTCTGTCGGTATGGTAGAGTCGGTACATAGGATTAAATTTTATCTTTCTCCTTAGTTATGTGGCCTGAGTCGAGCTTACTGTTTATTTATAGCTTTCCCTTAACTGTGGCATAATATCTGTTAGGATGATATGCATAGTTTGAAGGATAAAAAATGTGAGATTTTATGAGATAAAACCTCTTGAGACTCGTGTTAGTCTGGTGGAAAATTGATGATTTTTTAGAGGAAAACTTTTTTGGCTCCCATGGTTGAGCCTGTGTGTGTATAATTGCTTAACCTACTTTACTGCTTTACTATCTACTTTCTATTGGGCTTCGGCTCACGGTGTGGGATTTTGCTGTAAAACCTTTTCAGGTGAGCATGATGAGTTGACCTAGTT
>JAULJZ010153858.1:0-29233 GCA_032270985.1 Heliamphora pulchella
ACTCATCAAAGAAGAGTTCAAGAGAGATTAGAAGAAAACAGGGGCTTGTTTTCATAGGATCTTCTTGAAGCTGTAACTGGCTTGTGAATGTGCCCGTAAACATTCAGATAGCTCAAGTGGAATCTTGAAACTTATAAAGGCTTTGGAATACGCCCGGAAGTATTCTGAATAGTGAAAATACTCAAGGGAGATCTTGAGGAGTGGATGTAGGCTATGATAAAGCCGAACCACTATAAATTCCTGGTGTCTGGTTCTATTTCTCTATCTCTCATCTTTTAATATTTGCATTGGTTATATATCTGCATATCTTACTTTATTGCTATATTAAAAGATTTCTAAAAAAGGCTTTTAAATTACTATTACCTTTTTTAAAAGACCCAATTCACCCCCCCCCACCTTGGGTTGCCTTGATCTAACATAAAAGTTTAAAACACCCAAAATTATTTCTGAAATTATTTCTAAACACAAGATTTTCTCGAAGTATTTTTTATCTTTTATTTTTTTTAAGAAACACCCAGGATTATAAAATTATTTTTGTAAAGAGCACTCGCGAGAGTTATTTTTAAGGGAATTTGTTATTTCGTTGAAAATTATTTTTTTGCTAAAAATTTTCTCGGAACACTTTTAAGAAACATTTGAGATTATAAAATTTTTTTTTTTTTGAAAAATTCTAATGATTATTTTTAGAAGATATGCACACTAAAAGTTTTAATGAAAAATAATTTTTATGTTTTCTAAAAATTATTTTTATATATTCTTTTAAACAAAATGTATGCAAATAACAAGATAAGCGAAAACATGTATTAAAAAAAACCAAACAACCCCTTCCAAAACCCTAAAACGTCATAATGGCAAATTGCTACATGGCCGCCAACTTTGGAGTTGGCGGTCGCTATGATGGGAATGACATGACGGTTGACAACATGGCGGCCGGCCGAACTGAATCCTTCTGACACGGCGGTCGCCCACTTAAAACCCCTACGACATGGTGGGCGCCATGTGTCGTTTCAGGAAACTAACGGCCGCCCACTTTGGAGTTGGCGACTGCTAACTCCAAGCGCGTACCCGGTTCTTTAAGGCTCGCAGGTGTGGCTCATTCTGTACTTCCTTCTCTCTCTCTAACTTTCTTGCTCCCTCAAACTCTCTCTCGTCTTTTCCTTTCTTCTAAGCCTCCTCTCTCTTTCTTTTTGGTTCTCTCTGCTTCATACGATGTTTACTCTGCTATTTGTGTTCCCGTTCTTCTTTATAGTAGGCTAAGGCCATGGGGATGATGACTTGGGGGAGCGACAAGGCCCCTCCGCTACTGATAGCTCTTCTATGGGTGTCCTTCCTGCTGGCGGGGTTACTTCCACACTACCCACAGCTGTGATGGACGCCCTTGTTCTTGAGGCAGAGCGTGCCTCCCGCCGTGTTGCTGAGAAGGCACGAGCAGCTGCTGTGGCGCAAGCGACTGCAGATGCTGCTGCCGAGGCCGAGATCATTGACTTTTTGGATCCCAACGCCGGAGAGTGTCATCCGGCGCCCTTTGACCCTCATACATACGCTCCGCTTCCTCATCGCATAGTTCCGCGCGGGATGAGATGTTATGAGCCTCCGGCTAATGCCGTTGCAACCGACATTCTTCGGAGGGAGCCCGACCATCATATGTCTCGCCAGCACCCATCGGTATGTGCTCTATTCCTACTGTTTTAATACCAAAGTATGATATATTAAACGTAGACGCATGCCTAGGATCCCTATATGATGATGATGTGATCTGGTGAATGATGATAAATGATGATTTATTTTGATGTATTTGATGATAATGATGATGTGGATGATTGGGATTTAAACTTAAATTTAGGTACCTATGTTATGAAGATTAAAACCATAGGGACAGTTTATGATTTGAACAAACGATGAAAATGGGCAATTATTTTAAAGTTAAAAAGCTTGAATTTTTCATTTTCATTTCTCGGAAGAACATAAGAAAATTGAGGAGATTTTTCTTTTTGTTTTTGGGGCTAATTATGAAAAATTCTAGAATTTTAGAGGAAATTTTGTCAGAAATCCAAAAATTTTGGGCAAATTTATTATATATTTTTATTTTTATTATATATATATTTTATTATTTTTATTATTTTTTATTATTTTATTATTATTATTATTTTATTATTTTTTATTTTTTATTTATTTATTTATTTATTTATTTTATTATTATTATTATTATTATTATTATATCAGACTCTAGAAATTAAAGGGGCATTAGAAAAACTTTTAGGAAGATTATTTTTTAAAAATTTTAGAAAATCCTAGGAATTTGAAAAAAAATTTTTAAAAAATCCCAGAAATTTAACAAAAATCTTAAGAAAATCTTGAAAATTTTTAGAAAATTCTAGAACTTTTAAGAAAAATCATAGAATTTTGAGAAAAAACTAAGAAATGAGAAAAATCTTTAAATTTTGAGGAAAATTTAAGAAAATTTTAGAAATTTTTAGAAAACCTTAGAACTTTTGAGAAAAATCTTAGGATTTTGAGAAAAGTTTAAGAAAAATCTAGAAATTTTTAGAGAAAATCCTAGAAATTTTTAGAAAACCCTAGAACTTTTGAGAAAAATCTTAGAATTTTGAGAAAAATTTAAGAAAATCCTAGAAATTTTTAGAAAACCCTAGAACTTTTGACATAAAACTTAGAATTTTGAGGAAAATTTAAAAAAATCCTAGAAATTTTGAGAAAAATCTTAGAATTTTGAAGAATTTTTTTAATTATTTTTTTTAATTTTTTTATAATAAATTTTTTGTTAGAATATTGGGTCAAATTAATCCTAAAACGGTCAGGGTAAAAGGGGCAAAACACAAAGATTTCTTATTTTTTTAGAAAGAATAGTTGACACAAAATAATAGAGGTTTAGGATTACTAGGATGTGCAAAAACCATGAACCTAGGGTTATGGTGCCTAGTTTTCTAAGGCTCGAGAAAAATCAAAGGGTCGTTACTTACACACGAACCTAGAGTTAGGGTGCCTAGTTTTCTAGGGCTTAAAAGAAATCGAAGAGTCGTCACTTACGCACGAACCTAGAGTTAGGGTGCCTAGTTTCCTAGGGCTTAAAAGAAACCGAAGGGTCGTCACTTACACATGAATCTTGAATTAGGGTGCCTAGTTTTCTAGGGCTTGAAAGAAACCGAATAGTCGTCACTTACATACGAACCTAAAGTTATGCCTTCAGATATTTTTCTGCACTTTGCTTGCTTAATCTATTCTTTATATATTCTCTATATGTCTTCTCTTTATAGGCTAGTCACTATGTTCGAGGCTTCGGAGGTTCAGCCTCTAGGGAGGTGTTGGAGTAGTATGATGCCCTTCTCGCTCCCAGCCAGGCTTACATCGATGCCTCTGGCTTTGCTCGTTTCATACCCTTATTGGGTAGGACGAGCAATGACCAGGTATGGTTGACTGCCTTAGCCGAGCGGTGGTGGGATACCACCAACACCTTTTATTTCACCACTTTCGAGGCTACCCCGACACCTCTGGATTTTGCACTTATTACCGGCATCTGGGTTGGAGGAGCTGCCATCCCGTTTGATCCGCCCATATCCCAGTCGACCGATGCGCTGCTGTACTTCCTCGGGGCCGCTCCTGCTCAGATGGATCGCGACAGAGTCAGATACACCTGGTTCTTCAAGCGGTTCAGACACTTTCAGTGCACCGAGCCTTGCCACTACGAGTGGGTCGCCCGAGGCTTCTTGATGTACATGTTCGGTACCTCCTTATTTTCGAACAAGGAGAATACTGTCCATTTGCATTACTTGAGTGGCCTAGCTCATCTTGACTAGGTCACATCGTACGATTAGGGCGGCGCTGCTCTGGCTACTCTTTACAGTTTCATGAGGATACTGACCTGGTTCCCTCAGGAGCTCAGCATTGGGGGATACCGGAGGGTCTAGGAGGTATTATTTAGCTTCTGCAGTTCTTTATTTATTTTTGTTATCTGTTACTATCTGTCTGCTGGCATCTTCTTCTTTGTAGTTATGGACTTATGAGTTCCTCGGGCTTCATGTCCCGGCTAACTCTGCGGCAGACCATTTGGTCATTCCCCGAGCAGCCCGGTGGTCCCGAGGGCTGAAGGGAAAAAGGCTGGAGGGAAGGACATTGACCAGTTTCGGGTGTCACTGGACCGGCTGAGCCCTGACCAGGTATCTTTATTTACTTCTTGTTATTCTGTACACTGCTTTCTGCATTATACCGCTTACTGCACTGTTTACTGCACTGCACCACACTATTTTCTGATTACTGTACTTTGTTCATCATACTGTATGGCTTACTATTCTTTGCATTGTATTGTACTTTGAATTATCGCATGTCCACTGGGATGTCTAGAGAGGGGTAGAGGATCGGGCCAGTGCAGATTTGATGCGCAGTCAAGATATCATTCCCATGCAGATCCTATTGGAGGGTTCATTTGGACAAGAGTACTATCTATGAGAGCGAGTGGTTCGCCAGTCGCTCGGCCTGGATCACTTCCGGATCCAAGTGGTACCTCTGGCCTGTATGCGCCGGACTAAGAAGCTGAGCCAGGTAATCTTCTCCTCGAGCTGGTGGGGACTCCCGCTACTGAGTTGCTAGTGGTGGAGGGAGATTATACCGCCTAGGCCTGGGCCCATCTACTGGGTCCATTAGGACCTGGCCCGGCCGACGATAGGAGGAGCCAAGCACCGGAGACTGCCGATGCTGACGCTGCTGGAGCTGCTACTGGCAGAGCTGCTGCTGCTGCTGTTGGTGATGCTGCTGTTGGCGGGATGAGGGGCTCGGAGATTCTGTGGGACATCCAGGTCGTAGCATACGATTTTCCCTTTCCCCTGCCGGTCCCTGTTCTGCCGGCGCCGGAGTTCAGGGCTGACATCGGCTAGGTTTATTTTCCACCTTTCCTTTACTTACCTACTTCATTACTTATCTTGTTTTCTTGAACTGTTCCCCTTTTATTCTTTGTAGATTGACCAGGCTTGGCTTGATCGCACGATGCTGATGGTCACTGCCCTACGGGTACTGGTCCGACAGATGGATGCCTCGATGCGAGCAACCGGCATTACTTTCATGCTAGTGGCCGTTGTGAGTAGCTTGCATGCTCTTTTCAATTTTTCTGCATTTTTTTGTCTTTATTCTGTGTCTTACTTTTCCCTTAACAACCTCCAGTTCCAGCTACTAGTATAGTGCCACCACAGACTCCGGCTAGGCCTCCTGCCCCAGCCTCGGCTCGAGGTCGTGGTTTTCGGGCCTCTTCTCAGGCTCATTCCAGAGGATCAGTTTCATCTGCTCGGAGCTGGTCTAGAGTTGTTTCTTCCTCCGGCAGTGATGATGGAGATGACTTCAACAGACCTTTTGAGGATGATAGCTCGGAGGAGGCTGATCTTTCCTCCCGTCGAGTCCGCCAGAGACATTCCTGAGAGAGAGATCCCCCCCTCCCTTTTTCAATTTTTACTTATTTTCGATACATTTATTTTGATGGGTCGGCGTGCCCCATTTTGGCATGTTTGAATATATTTACTTGATTCATGGGCCTGCGTGCCCCAATTTTGCTATTCATTGGGCCTGGGTGCCCCAGTTTTTAATCTGATATATTTTATCACTTTATGATATATTGCGGGCTTTCGTGCCATTTATTGCCTTTTATTTGACCTTCTGTATGTTTCTCTAACTGCCGTGGATGCATAGTTCAACAGTCACAATTCACACAAACTACAAACACATACCTGCCATGTTTAAACATGGCAGTTTCCATAATACAACATGGCGATCGCTACTTTCCAAAAAGTTCACATGGCGGTCACCCGTTTTAACATGGCGGTCGCCTGGTCAAAGGGCTGATGTCACTGTACTATGCTTTTTGGAGTTGGCGGTCGCCAGTTCCAAGATGGCGGTCGCCACTTTGAGCATACTTTTTGCTGAAATTCTAATTTTCCGCCCTTTCTAGCCTTATAAATACAGTCTTAGAGGCCCCATTTGTTCTGAATGCTCTTTTCTCACTGAGGACCGTGGAGGTTAACAGCCCCTTATTGTCAGCTGCTACTTAACTGTGGGATCCGCAATCTCACGTCTTTCGATTTGGCCCTGAAGAACTTTACCCCACTGTAGAGGAGTTTGCTGCCATTTTGGACCTGACTCCGCGGAGTTCCGTTGTTGTTCCCACTCCCTTTCTTTCTGCTGGGCAGCAGGTGGTGCAACTCTGTGGTCTATCTAGAATGGAAGCTTCTCTTCTGACATCAGGTGACTGTCTCGACATTTCATGGCTTATTGAAAGGTTCCGTCCTACCGGCGATTTTAGCAATCTTGACTTTCAATTGTGGCATCGTTATGCACTTTGCCTCTGCCTCCTTACCCGGTATCTCCTCGTCCCTTCCAATGGGCGGGTTAGTTGTGTCCTGGTTGACATTGGTAGCCAAATGTGGATGGGGAGGGACTTTGTGCCCCTTGTTTTGGCCGAGACACTGCTGGGTTTAGACACTGTCCATCATGGTGAGACTACCACCTTTGCTGGCAGCCCGTTACTTCTTCAGGTAAGCTTAACGTCTTCCTCTGTATCAAGCTTTCTGTCATATCGCAAAGCCTTTCTCTTACTATTTTAACTCTTACTACAGATCTGGCAGATAGAGAAGGTAAATCTTGTATAGAAACCTTCCACTGACAGGCACAATGCTGCTGCTTTCCTTTACTGCCCACGATATCAGATATGTGACACCGAGGCATCTTGGCAATAGTATCTTACCTTATAGTGCTCTTGGTGGCGGATTCATGCCATGACTCTGACTACTATGAATCATTCTGGTGTTCTGCTCGTCGGTCTGTGTCAAACTACTTTTTGTTATCCCTATCGAATTATGCGGCAGTTCAGTCACAGTCAGATTATCCCTCACCATATCCGAGGCTGTTTGTCTTCATCTGTACTACGGGCCCCTTTTTTGGTTCTGTATCAAGATGCCTGGCCATTCCACTCATTGATGGAGATGTAGGAGCTGCAATATCCTGAGTTTTCTGTTGAGTACAAGACATGGCTAACACAAGACAGGGAGAAGAAGGGTAAAGAAGAGGAGAAGCAGGCAGCTAAAAGGAGAAAGACTTGAGAACATCTGCTTTGTTTTGAAAAACTTCACAGCTTTCTTTTTTTTATTTTGTAGAGTTTGGGACCTGTGTGCCCTCCCATTATTTAAGAACTTTGTAATCTTGCTTAAAGTAATGAAAAACTCCCACTTCATATTTAAGATGGTTCAAATTTATCAAAACTTGAATGTCTTTATTATCAAAATTCAGAAATTAATTTGTATTGGTCTTATTCAGATTCAAAGATGGTTAAGAACAAAGAATGCGGCCGGACTTCTTAAAAGAAGCTTCCTACATATCCCAAAAAGAAGGAATCAGGCCAAAACGTAGTTTGGGCTCGATTTTTGCTCGGGTATTGACACTCTTCTTTTGTAGTGCCCTAACTTTTGCCAAGGTCGCCCTTTCGGGTTTTCGGCCTTACGAGCTGCTCTAACTTTTGCCTGAGTTACCTTTTTGGTTTTTAACTCAGCGAGCTTTTATTTTATCTTTATTTTTACCTCAAGGATAGTACTTTTTGAGTTGATCGAGGTTTACTGGAGTGGAAAACGCATTGCCATCCAAATCCATAATAATAACTGCACCACCGGTCATGATGGTTTTGATAAGGAACGGACTGGACCAGTTTGGCTTGAATTTGTCTCTTGGCTCAAAGATAGGAGCTCTGATTTCCTTAAGAACCAAATCTCATTCTCTAAGGTACCGGGTCTTGACCTTCTTATTAAATACTCGAGCTATCCTCCTTTGGTATCCTTGTATATGAAATAGAGCCTGCAGTCTTCTTTCATTAAATAAGAGAAACTCTTCTGTCCGGTTCCTCTGCCATTCTGCTTCTGAAATACCAGCCTCGCCCACTACTCTTAATGAAGGGATTTCCACCTCAATGGGAAGTATAGCTTCCATCCCATACACTAAAGAGTATAGTGTGGCTCCAGTCGAAGTTCTGATCGACGTTCAGTATCCCCAAAGTGCAAATGGTAGGTGCTCCGGCCAATCTTTGTGTGAGTTGATTGTCTTTTGTAGGATTTTCTTGATATTCTTGTTTACTGCTTCAACTGCTTTATTGGTCTGTGGCCGATATGGTGAGGACTTATGGGCTACTATCCGGTATTTTTCAAAAAGATCCAGGACCTCCCCTTGGAAATGTGAACAATTGTCTGAGATAACCTCAAGTGGGACTTCGTACCGATAGATGATGTTTTTCTTGATAAACTTAGCAACATAGGAGGCTTTCAATACCAAGTAGGGGGATGCTTCTACCCATTTGGTGAAATAATCAATGGCCACTAAGATAGACTCATGTCCATTGGATGCCTTCGGTGTTACTCTGCCAATCACATCGATGCCTCATACTGAGAATGGCCATGGTGACGTAAGGTTGTATAGTTGAGACGGGGGAACGTGCATATGGTTTGCGTGAATCTGACACTTATGACACCTCCACACAAACTGGATGCAGTTTGTCTCCATTGTCATCCAAAAGTATCCTTGTCGTAGGATTTTCTTGGCTAACATATTTTCGCTCATGTGTGGCCCATAAACTCCTGCGTGTATTTTTTTAAATTAATTTTTGGCCCTCTTCAGTGTTTACACACAACTTGTTGACTCCAGAATGTCCTCGCTTATATGGTTTACCAACGTAAATGACAAATTGTGCAGTTAGTCGTCGTATCTCCCTTTTGTCCTTTTTGCTGGCAAACTTAGGGTATTCTCCCTTCTTCACGAAATTTTGAATGTCAAAATACCATGGGAGATCGTCAGTGCTTTCTTCAATGGCGGCTGTCATCTTATATGCTGGCTTTCTTTTCTGTTCAATTATCAAAGGCCTCATCCGGACTCCGGGTGGTATGTCAATCATGGACGCTAGGGTGGCTAGTGCATCGGCGAACTTATTCTGCAGTCTTGGAACATGGGTGAAGATCACTGATTCAAAACACGGTATTAGCTTCTCTAGCTCTTGATGATAGAGAATCAAGGTTAAGTCCCTGACCTTCCATTCTCCTCTTGCTTGTGAAACCACCAGTGCTAAATCTTCGATGACTTCCAACTTTCTTGCCCCTAGTTTCAAGGCTACCTCCAATCCAGCTAAACATGCTTCATATTCATCCTGATTGTTGGTGACTTCAAAATTGAGCTTTAATGACAAGGGGACGTGTGATTTGTCAGGAGTGACAAGGAGGACTCCTATTCTATAGCCATATTGATTGGATGCGCCGTCGAAATATAAAATCCACTTGTTATCCCCGACTTTCATCAGCTGTTCGTCGAAAAATTGGAACTCTGTGTCTTCTCCTCCCTCCACTGATTGATCGACCAGAAATTCTGCCACTGCTCTGCCCTTGACTGACTTTTAGGTGATATACTGAAGATCAAATTCTGATAACAACAGCAACCATCGAGCCAACCTTTTTGTCAGTGCTGGCTTTTCAAACAGATACGTCAACGGGTCTATCCGGGAGTTGATATTCACTGTGAAGGACAACATGTAGTGTCTTAATTTTTGAAAAGCCCAAACCAAGGCCCAACACGTGTTCTCCAATGGTGTGTACCGTATTTCTGACCCTGTTATCTTCTTGCTTAAGTAGTAGACGGCCTTTTCAATTCCAGTTTCACCTTCTTGCGCCAGCATACATCCCATAGCTGAATCAGTTACTGACAAATAGAGGATTAGTGGCCTGTCAGGTTCGGGAGGAGCTAGAACAGGTGGATTTTACAGATACTTTCATACGGCATCAAAGGCGTCTTGGCATTTTTTATCCCATTTGAACTTACTCCTTTCTTTAGTAGATGAAAGAGCAGCTCACAGGTAGTTGTCAGTTTTGCAATGAATCGACTGATAAATTTTATTTTACCCAGAAAGCCCCTGACTTCTAGTTCGGTATTTGGAGGAGGCATTTCCAAGATTGCATTGATCTTTGAAGGATCCACTTCGATACCCTGTTGAGTGATCATAAATCCAAGCATCTTTCTGGCAGTAACCTCGAAGGAACACTTTTGTGGATTGAGTCACATCTTGTACTTTCGAATCCTCTCGAAGAAATTTTACAGTGCTGTGATGTGGCCATCCCAGTCCTTAGACTTTACTATCATATCGTCCACGTACACTTCGACCTCCTTATGTATCATGTCATGTAGTAAGGTAGTGGCAGCCCTTTGATAGGTTGCCCCTGCATTTTTCAAGCCAAACGGCATCACACGATAACAGTAGGTACCCCTGGGTGTGGTGAACGTCGTATTTTCTCTGTCCTCAGGATCCATCAGAATCTGGTTGTATCCGGAGAAGACGTCCATGAATGATAACAAGGCATGCCCCGCTGTACTATCTACCAAGGCATCAATGTGTGGTAGTGGAAAATTGTCTTTCAGGCTAGCCTTGTTGAGATCCCAAAAATCCACGCAGACTCAAATACGACCGTCCCTCTTAAGCACTGGAACAATGTTTGCTACCCATTTCGGATACTTGGTTACCATCAGGAATCTAGCGTTGATTTGTTTGGCAACTTCTTCTTTGATCTTCAAAGCTTATTCTGGCCGGATCTGTCTTAATTTTTGTTTGACCGGTTTAGCATCAGGGTATAAGGGGATATAGTGCTGAACAATATCAAGATCAATTTTGGGCATATCCACGTAAGACCATGCAAATACATCTTTGAATTCTTTTAATATAGTTATTAGTTGCTCTTGTTCAACTGAGGTAAAGAAGAACCAATTTGAACATTTTGCGGGTTAATTTCATTACCCAGATTTATTGACAAAGTTTCTTCGATTATTGGTTGGGCACGCATTTCTTCTTCTCTTTTTATTAAAAGTTTTATTTCTTCAGAAATATCCCAGTCGAATTCAAAATTATCGGAAAGCGTATGAAATAAATCAAATAAAGCTGAGTAACCGAAAAACACATTCATTTCATTAAAAGCAGAGGGAATTACAAACTCAATAACAAAAGCAGGGGGAAAGCACTAATAGATGTGCCCTCGACTACAGACTCCGACTCAAACTTGGACTCAGGATAGACAACCTGCACGTTACAAGACTCAAGGGTCCAGTTTTTCACTTCTTTTGCAGCCACATCAACGATGAGCTTGGTGCAATTTGCCGGTGCGTAGAAGCCCATCATGAAGCAGCTTGATTCAGTTATACAAAATTGAGCCATCTTCTTGTTGAACAACACTCCCAGGTCGGTACCGTTGAGTTTGTCGGCCTAATCTTTTTCCTAAACCTTCTTTTCTTCCTTCTCTCCTTCCATTGTTTCTTCCTCTTCCGTGTCAGACAGCTGGTGGTTGAAAAATATCTCCAACCCTGGCAACTTTTGATTGGTTTCTTCGTCGATCCATGGCTCTGAAAAATCGTAATATGGGAAATCTTCTCCTTCCTTGACGAAGTACCCATTGAGCGTCCCAAAATAATTGGCCTTTCGCCCCCTTCTAGGCCCTTCTAGATCTTCTTCCGTTGGTTTATACCTGAGACCAAAACGGTGCGAAGCCGGCAATACCTGAATGGGTTGCGGGATACCTTGCTATTTACGCTCTAATCCCATGCCCGAGAAGAAAAACATTTTTCTCATCATTGTTAAAGCCCGCGAGTTGACATACCTTTCTTCTTCATTCATCAGTATCTGAACAGCCTATTCTTTATCAAATCAAAAACTACTGAGCAACACATCATCTTCACTATGCTGAACTTCCAACAGAGTTGTGCCCTCACCTCCTCTCGGGGGGTGAATGCTGCCTTCTCCGTGGATAGTCAAAACTATCCCGTTCTTTATCAATTTCAATTTTTGGTGAAGGGTAGACGGTACTGCCTGGACATTTGGGTCATGCAGCCACAAGCTACCCAGTAGTAGATTAAAGGAGGCCGACACGTCTAGCACATGAAACTCAACTGACGTTTCCGGAGGTCCTACTGAAATAGCGAATGACACCAGTCCTAGTACATCCCTTCTTGTGCTATCATAGGCTCCCGCCCCTTGATTGCAGGGAGTGAACTGGTCTAGCCTCATCCCTAAGTAGACGGCCATTCTCAATGGGCAAACGTTCAAGGCAGACTCATTATCAATGAGGGTTATCGGGACCCATTTTTCTAGGCACTTGATGATGAAGTGAAACAGCTTGTTGTGACTTTTTCCTTCAGTGGGTAAATCCTTATCAGAAAAGAAAATGACTTTTGGTTCGGCGGCTGGCAGGATAAGCCCAATAAGTTGCTCAGGAGTTGCATCTATCGGGACACTGGCCTTGTTTAACACCCCCAAAATAGCTTGCATGTGCTTATGCGAAGCCATCAATAAGCCCCAGATACTGATGTTGACTTGCATCTTTTTCAACTATCTCAATACAGCATCCTCCTCCTCCACCTCTTGCTCTGTCTCTTTCTTTTTTCCATTTGGCTGTCCCTTCTCTAGCTGAGTTGGTTTAAAATGTCGTCCACTTCTAGTTAGGTGTTCCACACCATCTTCGGGATCCCATAATCCTGGCATCACATTATCAGTCTGTCTCACTTCGTCTACAGGCAGAGGGCTTTCAAACGCCCACAAGTCATTCAGGTCACTAACGGCTGCCCTTTCCCTTCTTTCCTCGTCATCTTCAATAGCCCATGTTTTATCAATTTTCTCCCAGATGTCCTCTTCAATAAAATTCACTTGCTGTTCCCAAGAAGCCCAAAAATTAGTCCACTCTGCTCCATCTGATTTCAACACGATTCTTACCAGCCAGTAGGACTGCATTTTATCGACATATACTTCTTCCTCAAAAAGTTAGGGAAGGGTGATTCCATCAAGCACATAGCCAAACCCATAAGGTCAACTCGGGTAATCCAATGGCCAGTCATCTTCTTCATTGCGCTCCTCCTCTTGTTGGTAGATTTGGGTTATCAGTTGATATCATTTCCAGGCATTATCATCCCATTCTTTCATCCTCTCTCGACTGCCTCTAATCATCATGAATGAGCATGCTGTCTGATCCTCGATTATTAAAACATGAGGGCGTGGTAGGTCCGCTAAACAGATGTGCTGACTCGGGTCCCCTGATTCCCCCAAAGACATATAATTTATCCCAGCCTGCCTGGCATGATTCGGCAGTGGGTTAGTAGTGACATTCAATTTTGGGGTGGCAAATGGTGGTAGGATCACCTTGTTGTCGATGAGGTTCTGAATCTCATGTTGGATCCTCATGCACTTATCAGTCAAATGCCCAGGACATTGGTGAAAGGCACAGTATTGAGAAGCGTTAAACCTCAGCGGTAAAGGATCGGGTACATGCATGGGGTCTAATGGATTAATGAGCCCTTTCTCAACGAGTCGATTCAGGGCGGTGGATAAAAAAATGTTGTGGGGAGTAAACACTCTCCTTGGCTTTTGTTGTTGTTAGCCGTTATCGAACTGTTGGGCGTTATTGGGCTGCAGGGCGGAAGAGGATGGGTTTAGCAGGTTTACCTAGTCTGAGCGGGACACAAAGTTGGTGGAGCAATTGGTTTTGGTTATTTATGGGGAAAGTCCTCCTGGGCTTCTGGCTCGATTCGGCTCTTTCGATGTCGCCTGATTGAATTGCATCTTCTATTTGAACGCTGGCATCAAACAACTGCTCAAATGTGGAGAGCAGCTGTGTGATCAGATAGCGTTTTAAGAGGGGCTGCAGATTCTTTACTACGATCCTAACTTGCTCTTTCTCAGAGGGCCGGCTTGTCATCTTGGCGGCCTTACTTCTCCAGCGGGTTAGGAAATTAACAAAAGATTCTCTGTTCTCCTGTCGGGTTGTTTCGAGCTCTCGAGTAGTTACGTCCAGTTGGACATTGTAACTATACTAGCTGATAAAAGCCATTGCTATGTCTTCCCAAGTTCTAGTTTTGGCTACATCAAGGGAGAGGAACCATTTCTGGACTACCCCAAAAAGAGATCAGTGGAAGAGCTAAGCCTTCAACTGGTCATCAATTCCCATTGGCGACAGGGTACCAACATACATTCGGAGATGAATTCTGGGATCTCCAGTTCCATCAAATTTTTTCATGTCCTGCATTTTGAACTTTTTCGGCAGTTTAGCATTTGGGAACAAATATAGTCCCCCTACATCTAACATGTATTCCTCGATCCCCTTGGCTTTTCTAAGGACCTTTTCCATCTTGTCGATCTTCTCAATCAGTGCAGATTCTCTAGACTGCGTAGTGTTTTTTTCCTCAACTATCACCTGACGAGGGTTCTGTGGTGGTGGTGTAACAACTTGCAGTCCATTGGGGACCTGGTTATCATCCCAAAAGTCTTCGGCATTCTCATTCGTGTCATTCGATTGTCCATTCACAATAGGGATACGGGCCTAAATTGCCCAGATCTGTGCCTGATATTTCACTTCAGCCTAGGTCTGTTGCTCTACAGCTCTCTGTATGTCAATAATCGCCTTTATTAGGGCTGCTAGATTCACCTCATTTTCTGCCATTTCAGCTAACTCAGTTGGCTGTTCAGATACCCTACAAAGTCTTCCTGATCCTGACCTCACCCAAATGTGTGTTGACTATACTTTTCTCAGCCTAATCGTAAACTCATAGAGAACACCTGAATCCCTGAAAGCAAAGTAACCCGTATCAGACTCCTCCTGGGAAAACATTCTGACAACAGGTAACAAATATCTTAGATTTCCAAAATGGTGAATCATGAGCAGATAACCACAGAGACTGAAACAATGGCCCTGTTGGGCTCATACTGGTGGCATAACAAGATAACCCAAAAACCAGAATGATGGTTAAGAAGGGGAATCAACTGAATTCTAGAGGGAAAGCTCATCTAAAATGGGAAAATGGACAGCACTTTGGCAGGAAAACGGAGCTACGTTGACTGGACTGGTTCGACCTAGAAATTTTAAGAAAAAATGGGCAACATGACGGCAGGAAAATAACTCTCACGGGTATGACAAGGGTTTGAAAGAAACGAACCTATGCCAAGGGGGGAACCAACAACCCGGGACGATCCCGAAGGAGAGAGAAACTACCCTAGAAGTGTTAAAACGAAACACGGGCATGACCCAAGGAAGAAAACTATGGTAAGAAAAATCAAACATGGTGAGAAAAAAGGCCCGGGTAAGAACCCAAAAGCAAAGCTAACCTAACCAAAAAGGGATAACAGAAAACCCGGGCCGAACCCGGGCAAGGAACTAACCTAATCCAGACAAATAATCCTAACAATATACAAGTAGAACATACAATAAAAAAAACACATAATCCTAGCAGGGTCAATAGTACCTAAAGGAGAGTTCTAAGTTCACTATATGCAAAAAGTTGGTTTTGGTCAATTAAACAGGGTACCTTCTGAATAGAGCCGGGTATATACCTCCCATGCTAAACATGGTCAAACAGTACGCCCGAACTCTTTTACTGCGCCTATGATAGCGTACAATCAGCAAGGGTTGTCCGTCTCCCCAACAATCTTCGAAACGGATTAACGTTCAGGGCATCAGGTCGACCAGGCAGGGGGGTTTGAAGACCAATGCATATGCATGAAAAAATGCAAATGAAAAAATCTTATTAAGAACCAATGATATTTTCGAGTCTAACCCTCTTATTTAGTTTTAAAAACTAGTCCCCAGTAGAGTCGCCAGAAAATACTGTGGCATTGGGATTTAAGAATTTTGAAAAATGTTAAAAAATAAGGAATTCAAAGAATATTTAGAAAAATATTTTAACACCTTGAAAAATAAATTTTAAAAAACCCCCCTTTGTTGAAAATAGAGTCGCCACTTAGTTTTTGAGAAAAATTAAAAAAAACAAAACTGCCTGCTGATTTTTAAAACGTCAACCAGAGAAAAAGAGTTCGGGGGCTAAGGTACGAATCAGAAAAGGTGTTAGGCACCTTGTTTGTCCAACTGTAAGGTTGGCCTTTACTAATCATCGTTGATTCTTTAATTTGATTTCTCAAATGCATGCAAATAAAGAAAATGGAGGTGAAGAAAAAACATTCAAAATCAAGTATAGAAAATACATAAAGTATATACATAACACTCCAAATTAAAATAAATAAAAAGAGTAAAATCCTAAATTTTAGGGCATGTAATTTTTAACTAAAAGGTACATGAAATATTCTCCCATGCAATTTTTATCAAAATAAACAAAACTATGATGATTTAAATAAAAGAGCAAAACATGCTAGAAGTTGTTAAAATTACCTAAACATAAATTTGCTACAAGAAATAAAATAAACTATCATAAACATGCTTTCAAGTAAAGAAACTAAAATTTGCATTAACATTAACATGATAAATTAGTAAAAGAAATGTAAAATAAAATATACATAAAAAAAGAATTCTAGAAGAAAGTTTAAAAAAGAAGATTTATGAAAAGAGTTTTAAAAAAACGTTATACTAGGAAAGGCGATTCTACTATTTATATTTAAAAGAAAATAAAATTTACCTTTGAAAGACTTCTTATGATTTTTGGTTTAGTAATCATGAAAGAAAATAAAACTATAGGGAAAAAAATTACATTAACGAAAGAAAGAGAATAAAAGATAGAAAAAGAAAAAGAAAAAGAAAATGAAATTAAAAGAACATTAAATTAAAAGAACATCTAAGCTAATATCCAAAATAACATTTAGGATGGTATTACCAAAAGAACATTAAACTAAAATTAAAAGAAAAAGAAAAAAAATGCTAGTATTTAAATGAAATATAAAATTAAAACTTAAAATAAAGAGGAAATAAAAATGCTATAAAAAAAATTTAAAGCTAATAAATAAAGTACTAGAAAAAAAAAGAAAATTAAAGTAATACTTGAAGAAAATGAACACTAAACTAAAAGAAAATAAAATAGAGCATTAAACTAATTAGTACAAGAAAATAAAATAAAATACTATTGAAATGAAATTTAGACTAAAAGAAAATTAAATGCTAGAACATTAAATTAATATAAAAGAAAAGAAAAAAAAAAGAATAAAATACTAGAATTTGAATAGATGTAATATTGACTATTACAACTATTTTTATGTAAATGTATTGAATTATAACAATTAACAATATTGATAAGCTGTAATTGTCAAAAATATTAGCACCATTTTAATGAATTAATTAAGAAAATAAAAAAACAAATGTGGTAAGTGTGAATGTAAGAAAATTAATAATTAAAAAAGTAAAGAAAGCAACTAAATTACATGAAGTAAACAAGAATAACTATATATATATATGTAAATTGAAATTAAATTTTAATCCAGTTACCCCAAAAGAGAGGAGTTGGAGCTAAGAAGACCGGGGATCTAAACGAGGTACCTGAATCGTGGAATCCTCAAATTAGGGAATGTACTTCAATCCTCGGATGGTGGTTCCAAGCTAGGGCTTCAAATGTAGGTATTAGAAGTTTGGGACTCAGTATTTTGACGGGACTTTGGCATCGGGGCTCAGAATTGCTCGGCGTCTCAGTAGAGCTTCACTCTCAAAATCTCTCACTCATTTTCTGTACTCGAAAACGTACCAGAGGTACAGTATTTATAGAGTTCTTCAGCCAATGAGATGTTATCATGCTTTAGGAACACGCCAGGCCATTTGGAGTTGGCGGTCGTCACAATGCAAGTTGGCGGTCCCCGGGTTTTTGAAAGGTTCGACAAAGTTCTATGGCGGTCGCCATGATGAAATGTGGCGGTCGCCACTTTTGGCTTGGGTTTCCACAAAGTTCTATGGCGGACACCTAGATGAAAGTTGGCGGTTGCCTTACTTGGGCAGCAAATTTCGAAGGTTCGACAAAATTTTATTGGTTTAAAGGTTTCGGGTTCAAATACCGAGCTTGGATCATTTTCTAAGGATCGAACTAAAGCACTATTCCACCTGTTTTCATCATCGGATTCACCTAAGATTAGGCGGGGTCAAATTGGGGTGTCTTCAGTTGCCCCTCTTTGATATAACTTGTATAGCAATGCGTGAATCAAGTTATATCAAAGACCCAGAGACAACAACCATTTGACCAAGCCGTCAATCATAAGCCACAAATGTATGATGTTGGTCGTACTCGAATTTTCATCGAACTGCCTACGTACCCCTTTGCTAGGGATCAGACCAGAACGTATTTCATGGGGCAAGATGCAAGGATGTAAGGTAAGAAATATGCTGTAATGCAAGCATGTATAATGCAATGCGAGTCAGTTTAGGGTCATGAGGATGACTGAAGAGTCAGTTTAGGGTCATGTGGACGACCGATGAGTCAGTTTAGGGTCATGAAGAGGACCGATGAGTCAGTTTAAGGTCATGAGGAGAACCGACGAATTAGTTTTAGGTCGTGAGGAGGACCGATGAGAGCAGGATAAAACAACTAAAAGCCAAGTTACGATTTTTAGCTAAATTTATCAGAATGGATAACCGTGAATTAATAGGTCGAGTTAATACCTAAAAATTCGGAACAATGTGCGAGATAAAAATAATCAAAAGCCAAATTACTTAAAAATTAATTTTATCAGGAGGAAAGTCACGAATTACTAGGTCAAGTTAAGTTCTAAAAGTTCGGAACAGGACGCGAGTTAAAAGCCAAGTCGTGGCTTAAAACTAGATTTATCGGAAGGAAAAAATATCTTAAAAAGATAAGGGTTTAAAACACACAAAATTATTTTTGAAATTATTTCTAAACACAAAATTTTCTCGAAGTATTTTTTATTTTTTATTTTTTTTTAAGAAACACCCAGGATTATGAAATTATTTTTGTAAACAACACTCGCGAGAGTTATTTTTAAGGGAATATGTTATTTTGTTGAAAATCATTTTTTTGCTAAAAATTTTCTCGAAACACTTTTAAAAAACATTTGAGATTATAAAATTATTTTTTTTGAAAAATTCTAAAGATTATTTTTAGAAGAATATGCACACTAAAAGTTTTAATGAAAAATAATTTGTATGTTTTCTAAAAATTATTTATATATTTTTTTTAAAACAAAATGTATGCAAATAACAAGATAAGAGAAAACATGTATTAAAAAAAAAACCAAACAGCCCCTTCCAAAACCCTGAAACTTCATAATGGCAGATTGCTACATGGCCGCCAACTTTGGAGTTGGCGATCGCTATGATGGGAATAACGTGACAGTTGACAACATGGAAGCCGCCCGGACTGAATCCTTCTGACACGGCGGTCACCCACTTAAAACCCCTCTGACATGGCGGGCGCTATGTGTCGTTTCAGGAAAACTAACGGCCGCCCACTTTGGAGTTGGCGACGGCCAACTCCAAGCGCTTACCCGGTCCTTTAAGGCACGCAGGTGTGGTTCATTCTATACTTCCTTCTCTCTCTTTAACTCTCTTGCTTCCTCAAACTCTCTCTCGTCTTTCCTTGCTTCTACGCCTCCTCTCGCTTTCTTTTTGCTTCTCTCTACTTCATACGATGTTTACTCTGCTATTTGTGACCCCCTTCTTCTTTATGGTGGGCCAAGGCCATGGGGATGATGACTTGGGGGCGCGACAAGGCCCCTCTGCTGCTGATTTCTCTTCTATGGGTGTCCTTCCTACTGGCGGGGTTACTTCCACACTACCCACCGCTGCGATGGATGCCCTCGTTCTTGAGGCAGAGCGTGCCTCCCGCCGCATTGCTGAGGAGGCACGAGCAGCTGCTGTGGCGCAGGCGGCTGCAGATGCTGCTGTCGAGGCCGAGATCGCTGACTTCTTGGATCCCGATGCAGGAGAGGGTCATCCAGCGCCCTTTGACCCTCATACATACGCTCCACTTCCTCATTGCGTAGTTCCGCACAGGATGAAATGCTACGAGCCTCCGGTTGATGCCGTTGCTGCCGACATTCTTCTGAGGGAGCCTGACCGTCATATATCTCACCAGCGCCCATCAGTATGTGCTCTATTCCTACTATTTTAATGCCAAAGCATGATATATTAAACGTAGACGCATGCCTAGGATCCCTATATGATGATGATGTGATCTGATGAATGATGATAAATGATGATTTATTTTGATGTGTTTCATAATAATGATGATGTGGATGATTGGAATTTGAACTTAGTTTTAGGTACCTATGTTATGGAGATTAAAACAATAGAGACAATTTAGGATTTAAACAAACGATGAAATGGCGCAATTATTTTAAAGTTAAAAAAAGCTTGAATGTTTCATTTTCATTTCTAGGAAGAACATAAGAAAATTAAGGGGGAGATTTTTGTTTTTGTTTTTGGGGCTAATTATGAAAATTTCTAGAATTTTAGAGAAATTTTGTCAGAAATCGTAAAATTTGGGGCAAATTTATTATATATTTTTATTTTTATTATATGTATATTTTATTATTATTATTATTATTTTATTATTTTATTATTATTATTTATTATTAGTATTTTTATATTTATTATTATTATTATTATTATTTTTTATCAGACTCTAGAAATTTAAGGGGTATTAGAAAAACTTTTAGGAAGATTTTTTTTTTAAAATTTAGAAAATCCTAGGAATTTGAAAAAAAATTTAAGAAAATCTTAGAAATTTAAGAAAAATCTTAAGAAAATCTTGAAAATTTTTAGAAAATTCTAAAAAATTTTAGAAAACCCTATAACTTTTGAGAAAAATCTTAGAATTTTGAGGAAAAATTAACAAAATCCTAGAAATTTTTAGAAAACCCTAGAACTTTTGAGAAAAAACTTAGAATTTTGAGGATAATTTAAGAAAATCTTAGAAATTTTGAAAATAATCTTAGAATTTTGAAGAATTTTTTTTATTATTTTTATTTTTTATTTATTTTTTATTTTTAGAAAATTGGGTCAAATTAATCCTAAAACGGTCAGGGTGAAATGGGCAAAACACAAAGATTTCTTATTTATTTAGAAAGAATGGTTAACACAAAATAATAGAGGACTAAGATTACTAGGATGTGCAGAAATCATGAACCTAGGATTAGTGCCTAGTTCTATAGGGCTCGAGAGAAACCGAAAGGTCGTCACTTACACACGAACCTAAAGTTAGGGTGCCTAGTTTTCTAAGGCTTAAAAGAAACCGAAAAGTTGTCACTTACGCACGAACCTAGAGTTAGGGTGCCTACTTCCCTAGGGTTTGAAAAAAACAGAAGAGTCGTCACTTACACACGAACCTAGAATTAGGGTGCCTAGTTTCCTATGGCTCGAAAGAAACCGAAGGGTCGTCAATTACACACGAATCTAGAGTTTTGCCTTCAGATGTTTTTCTGCACTTTGCTTGCTTGATCTGTTCTTTATATATTCTCTATCTGTCTTCTCTTTATAGATTGGTCACTATATCCGAGGCTTCGGAGGTTCAGCCTCTGGGAGGTATTAGAGTGGTATGATGCCCTTCTCGCTCCCAGCCAGGCTTACATCGATGCCTCCGGCTTTTCTCGTTTCATACCCCTGTTAGGTCGGACGAGCAATGACCGGGTATGGTTGACTGCCTTGGCCGAGCGATGGTGGGATACCACCAACACCTTTCATTTCACCACTTTCGAGGCTACCCTAATGCCTCTAGATTTTGCACTTATTACCGGCATCAGGGTTGGAGGAGCCCCCATCCCGTTTGATCCGTCCACATCCCAGTCGACCGACGCGCTACTATACTTCCTCAGGGCTACTCCTGCTCAGATGGACCGCGACAGAGTCAGATACACCTGGTTCCTTGAGCGGTTCAGACACTTTCAGTGCACCGAGCCTCACCACTACGAGTGGGTCACCCGAGGCTTCTTGATGTACATGTTCGGTACCTCCTTGTTTTCAAACAAGGAGAATACCGTTCATTTTCATTACTTGTGTGGCCTGGCTCGTCTTGACCGGGTCGCATCGTACGATTGGGGTGGCGCTGCTCTGGCTACTCTTTATAGTTTCATGAGGACACTGACCCGGTTCCCTCAGGAGATCAGCATTGGAGGATACTGGAGGGTCTAGGAGGTATGATTTAGCTTTTGCAGTTCTTTATTTATTTCTGTTATCTGTTACCATCAGTCTGCTAACATCTTCTTCTTTGCAGTTGTGGACCTACGAGTTTCTCGGGCTTTATGTCCCGGCGAACTCTGCGGCAGACCCTTTGGTCATTCCCCGAGCAGCCCGGTGGTCCTGAGGGCTAAAGGGGAAAGATGCTGGAGGGAAGGACAATGACTGATTCCGGGTGTCACTGGACTGGCTGACTCCTGACTAGGTATCTTTATTTACTTATCATTCTGTACACTGCTTTCTGCATTATACCGCTTACTGCACTGTTCACTGCATTGCACCACACTATTTTCTGATTACTGTACTTTGTTCATCATACTGTATGGCTTACTATTCTTTGCATTGTATTGTACTTTGAATTATCGCATGTCCACTGGGATGTCTAGAGAGGGGTAGAGGATCGGGCCAGTGCAGATTTGATGCGCAGTCAAGATATCATTCCCATGCAGATCCTATTGGAGGGTTCATTTGGACAAGAGTACTATCTATGAGAGCGAGTGGTTCGCCAGTCGCTCGGCCTGGATCACTTCCGGATCCAAGTGGTACCTCTGGCCTGTATGCGCCGGACTAAGCAGCTGAGCCAGGTCGATCTTCTCCTCGAGCTGGTGGGGACTCCCGCTACAGAGTTGCTAGTGGTGGAGGGAGATTATACCGCCTAGGCCCGGGCCCATCTACTGGGTCCATTAGGACCTGGCCCGGCCGACGATAGAAGAAGCCAAGCACCGGAGACTACCGATGCTGACGCTGCTGGAGCTGCTGCTGGCAGAGCTGCTGCTGCTGTTGGTGATGCTGCTGTTGGCCCGGTCAAAACTTATAAGCTTCCTAAAGAGGGTAACATCAATCCCGATCTTTCAGGACGTAGATTTCGTCAATAATTAATATTTACCATACAAATAATATTTCTATCTGACTCACCGGGAATATAGACCCATATAAGATCGCACACTCTAATGAATCAAAATAACGAATATTAAATATACGCAAATCAATAATTATTTCAGGATTAAGAGAAAAGCACTATTCATAATAACCTTGGGGTGTGAATTAATTTATATAGTTAGTATAAAATTAATTACCCCAAATGTTCCGTTCAATACACATAAAGTGTACTAACACAGTGAGTCAGAACAATAGACCACGCTATTATCTGTTCCCCGTAACCAAGACAGGCCTACTAAAATTATATGCTTTAGTCGTACCGATGGTATGTCCATTTCCATCTAAACTGTGAACATAAAACTTACATTCTGTAAGAACCTAAAATCTTATCTTCTGTGTGCAAGCCATACTCTACACACCAGATTATATACTATACAAAATATCGGACATTCTTGCATAACATTTGAAGAAATAATACACATATATTGCTCATAAAGATTCTCATAAAATAGAAAATTAATTTAATTAAAATAAAATTAAATACTAAAAATATGATTTTCAGTATACCAACCGTAACAATCACCCACTTATATTCAAAATCATGCTGCCATACCTCTGACTCCCATGTCCTCTACATGACTATAATAGTCTTAACCGATAAATTTTTTGTAAAAAGATCTGCAAGGTTGTCTCCTGATACAATCTTGGTCACAGCAACGCTCAACTCTCTGTACAGCTTCTCGTATTAGGTGATACTTATGCTCAATGTGCTTGCCTTTCTTATGGACCCTTGGCTCCTTTGAATTTGTAACCGCTCCGCTATTGTCATAGTAAAGTGTAATAGCCGACTGAACTGAAGGTAACACCTCTACATCCAATAGGAAGTTCCTGAGTCAAACAGCCTCCTTGGCTGCTTCAGAAGCTGCCACATACTCGGCCTCCATGGTGAAATCAACAATGCAGGACTGCTTGATACTCTTCCAGCTTATAGCTCCACCTCCTAAGGTAAACACATATCCAGAGCTAGACTTACGAGAATCCCTGTCAGACTGGAAATCTGAGTTTATGTATCCTAAAGGTACTAGACTATCTGCCTGGTAAACCAACATATAATCCTTAATTCTTTTCAGGTACTTGATTATATTCTTTACCGCAGTCCAAAGCTCCTGCCCTGGGTTAAAATGATATCTGCTAACCATGCCAACGGCAAAGCAGATGTCGGGTCTAGTGCAAAGTATAGCATATATGAGGCTTTTTACTGTCGAATCATAAGGAACTGCCTTCATCTTCTCTATCTCATTTGGTGTTTTAGGATACTAATTCTTGGATAGAGTGATTTCATGTCAGAAAGGGAGAAACATTTTCTTGGAATCCTGCATACTAAAATGTGCAAGGATATCATCGATATATTTTGCTTGTGATAAGCTCAACATCCTTTGTTTTCGATCTCACACAAGCTTGATCCCAAGGATGCGACTGGCTTCTCCCAAGTCCTTCATATCGAACTATCCTGATAACCATACTTTAACCGTGGATAATACCCCCACATCATTTTTGATGAGCAAGATATCGTCTACATAAAATACTAGGAAGATCACCACGCTTCCGTCATGCTTTTTGTACACACAGGACTCATCTGGACTTTGATCAAAATTATAAGACTTTATAGCTTGATCAAACCGAGTGTTCCAAGACCTTGATAGCTGCTTAAGTCCATAAATGAATCTCTTAAACTTATACAACATGTGCTCTTGGCCCTTTACAATAAATCTGTCTGATTGTATCATATAGATACACTCGTCAAGGCTTCCATTAAGGAAATCTGTCTTGACGTCCATTTGCCAGATTTCGTAATCAAAATGTGCGGCAATAGATAAGAAAATCTGGATAGACTTAAGAATGGCTACTGGTGAAAAAGTTTCCTCATAGTCGATCCCTTCTTTCTGAGTGAACCCTTTAGCAACAAGCCTAGTTTTGAAGGTTTCAACCTTTCTGTCTTCTCCTCTCTTCTTCTTGTAGATCCACTTGCATCAAATGGGTTTTATCCCTTCGGGTGGTTCTACAAGTTCCCAGACCTGATTAGAATACATAGATTCCATCTCCGAATTGATAGCCCTTTGCCAAAGATCTATATTTTTTTCTTTTAGTGCTTCATTGTAGTTACAGGGCTCGGTATCCAATTCTGCCAAGATCTTATCAAATGATTCTCCCAAGAACATATACCAATCAGGTTGATGAACACCCCTCCCACTACGACGAGGCACTACCTATGTCTGTGTACAAGTAGTAACAGGCTGTGTAGAATCTGAACCATGTGCATTAGCACCCTGTTCTTGATTTGCACCTATCCTGATAATCCTCCCACTACGACGAGGTAATAAAATATCAGTGACTTGTGGTTCCTCTTCTGTTCTACTGGTATTTTCTCTTAGTTGCTCCAGAACAATTTTGCTATTGGGCCTGTGTCCCATAATATAATCCTCTTCCAAGAATCGGGCATTGGTGCTAACAATGACCTTTTGATCCTTAGGGTTATAAAATAGACCACCCTTCGTTCCCTTAGGATACCCCACAAAGAAATAGACTTTCATCTTCGGTTCCAACTTACCTATGTTCCTTTTCAGCACATGTGCTGGACACCCCCAAATACGAATGTATTTCAGACTAGGCTTATACCTGGTCCACAATTCTGTGGGAGTAGAAGGTACTAATCTAGAAGGTACAAAGTTCATAATGTAAGCTACTGTTTCTAAAGCGAGTCCCCAAAATGAATTGGATAAACTTAAATAATTCATCACGGATCTTACCATCTCCATAAGAGTTCTATTCTTTCTTTTTGCTACACCATTCTGTTGCGAAGTGCCAAGTGTAGTCAACTGGGATGTAATCCACTCTGATGACAAGTAGTCCTTAAACTTTTCAAAGGGGTATTCCCCACCACGGTTGGATCATAATGATTTGATACTTTTACCCAGATGCTTCTCCGCCTTCGACTTGAATTCTTTGAATTTCTCAAAGCATTCAGACTTACGGTGCATTAGGTAAATGTATTCATACCTTGAGTAGTCATCAATGAAACTAACGAAGTACTCAAAATCACCTCTAGCCTAGATTGTCATAGGACCACACACAACAGAATGAACCAGCTCCAATGGTTCTTTAGCTCTATAGCATTTGGCCGAAAAGGGCCTCTTAGTCATCTTTGTGATGCCCCATCCTCGAGGCACGTCGGGACATACATAAATCTAAATAAAGAGATATTTTAGCCATTCATTCATATTTATATACGTTAGTTATTACGTCATAAAGGACTTATGAACCGTTCAAAATTACATAACTATTAAAGTTTCACCAAGAAATTTCAAAAATTACACTAAGCACGAGAAAACTGAATATAAGAACAAAAGAAGAAGTCTCAACTCCTCAGAATGCATTAGCGAAATCCACTTGCTCTTGGAACTCACCCTATTCTTCAAACTTTTCTTTTCTCTCTGGGATGACTTCCTCCAAGAACTTCTCCTCACCTGTGGCACGAATGCCATGTGCCAAGGCCCAGAAGCAAAATGCTCTAACCTTCTAACTAATCTCACAGCACAAAATTCACCGCAACACATATCATATAACACTAGTACAGTTTATAGTCAAGGAGACAGACAATTTTATAACAAAATAGCAGATAAGTCAATAAATATGTGCATATGAAATGCAGATGTCCAACCCAATATGCACCTAGATTATAATAGGGATTCCACGCCGAGAATCACCGAGTAGACTTTCACGGGTATTTGATCACCAAAGCCATCATCGCGCCTCATTGGAAATAGTAAATGCGTCGTCGGGCTTCATGCCACAACTATTTTACTCAATGGCAACGGCGTGGGGGCGGGCGATCCAAAATAATCATCCATCCTTATCTAGGCCACCCAAAATAATCAAAGGAATAATCCCACCTTAAGACCTGTGATGCCTTCGCCAGTGTCAACCCAAAGTCTAAGAGAATTCAAGTGACATTTCACATTATAGAAAGTACCAAAATGAGGGATTTAGGACTGCCATAATTGGGCTCTTCTCCAAAATTACCATCGCAGCGGGATTAGGTCCGTTGAATTAGGCTCTCTCTGAATTTACCCAAAGTCCAAACTATCGAAATCAGAATGCTAGCAACGAACCCATGGTTCCCAACAATATCCATAAACCATTTCAAACACCGGGGACGAACCCAGGGTGTATAAACCAATTTTGTAACACCGGAGACAAACCTAGGGTGTACAAGGGGAATACATCCCAAAATATTTCAAAAAATAGCAACCAGGTACACCCTAGACTTAGAATCAAGAACGACGATCTCAATATAACCCATCCCAACAATGGTTTGCACAGATAGACTCCAACATGCCAGGATGCAAGTGACAATGTCAATGATGTATCATATGGATCTCAAATCCAACCATCTATAGTATGGCATCAACTAGCATGGCAAGATTCATGGTATAATTCGCAAAGCATAAGGTACAATTATGTGAAGTACAAGCTACAATTCTCAAGATATGACTCAACATGATAGCATGAGTTCTAAATCATCATACATTCTCTTAAAAGCACTAATCAACTAATTTAAGTCGATCATCACACAAAGACACGGGTCTCATAGCAAGGGTACTCAATTTCACACTTAGCAATTTTTAAGACCAAAAATCAAGTATTAAATTAAAAGAGACAACAAAATTTTGGGGTATCTAGACTTAGAATCAACCTATGATTTTTATACACCATTTAGATAAAAATATTTTCTACAACTCTCATATTTAACACCAAGGCCAAAACCTAAGGCAAAAGGGTGAACAAAACATCCTCAGCAAAAGCGGTTCAGTACTTTTCTTAAGATTTTATCAAAAGCATGCTTCTATTGGTCTCGGTTTTGGAGTATCATATCAAGTCCAAATGAGCCCATTTTTTAGTATGTTCTAGAGGGTTTGAAATGATTTTGGGGTATTATCCCAAAGCTTTGAGATCTGATTTTTGGGTAGAAAATACATCAATATGTTAGCTATAATGTTCATGTAGACCACTTTTGGAATAGGTCATTAAAAATAGAGGCTTTGGGCTACACAAAAATATATGACAGAAGTGTCCCTTAAGGGCTGAAACTCAACAGAGATTTTTAAAAGGGTTTTGACCTACCAAAACTCAATATTTGGTTCTATGTTTTGGTGGGTAGATAGATATACATGTTATCTACAACTTTTATATTTTCACCAAAGTTCGGATCAAACTTTAAACTAGGGTTTCCATGTCAGTAGTGTTGACTGGTTGAAAAATGACACACTTTGATAAAATTGCAATATCTCGAGTTCTACTTTTGAAATTGAGTTGAAACCAACTTTGGATAAAAGATAACACAAAAAGATAAATTTTGACACAAAGAACATGCTTAGATCAATTTTATACATTGATTTATGGTGTTCCAAAGTTTAGGGCAGAAACATCTATGTTCTCAAATATCAAGTCTCTTTGGGTCCAAGTCTTCTACTTATATCATGTCAAGTTTTTGTTCTATTTCTTTGCATGATTGTGTTTTGAACTTTAATATCAAGGCTCCAGCGCACTTATACGTCATCAAACTCAAAGATAACAACATACAACAATATCTCATATCACCCACAAACATAACAGCCCCAAATTTTTCAACTATGACGCCTTTTCGGTTTAATTTCTGTTCTCGATTCTTAGAGTGTTTAAAGGGATGTGTTGGGGGATATTTTGAGAGATATTAGACACAAGGTTTAGTGGTTTTACGTATTTGTTTGAGAGATCAAATGAGGGTGGATGATGAATTTAGGCTTAGCTTTCGAAAATCTCCTTGAATCCTTCCTTCTTCTTCCTTTTTCTCCCTCAAACTCACCATATCACTCAAGAGCAAGAGGTTCAGGTATCTCTCCCTCACTTGCTCGAAAATATGAAAGGAAGAAAAGGGTGTTTGGCTTGGTTTATATAGGCAAAAGCTAGGGAACATGGATGGGACAAAAAGGTACCTTTGAAATACTTTTTTTCTTTTAATTAAATGAGATATGAGGTGAATTGAAAGGGTGCAACTTTTGAGGCCTAAAAATCAGATATGGGGAAGATAATTATATCTAGGGGTCAGTTTGGGGGACAAAAACCTGACCCCACATCAATCAAGGGATTTTGTATTGGTTTGCGTGCCCTTTTGTGCAAGAAAATGTTTTAAAAGTTAATTTGGTGTATGTTTTTTGTGTCTTTTTCTACTGAGACTTATTATATTAGTATTTTTATGATAAATATTGTATTTTCATGTATTATTATAGTTTTTATAGCAATTGATTAAATAGATGTAGTCTTTTAAGTTAAATTAAGCTATTTTGGCAATATGTGACTTTTTGACTTATTTTGTT